>KK906949.1:0-12111 GCA_000696445.1 Aquilaria agallochum
CAGAACCAAGCTCGACCTCATCGGCGAACATAGAGAAATAGCCGAGCTGAGAAGAAAAGCTTTTCAGCAAAGAGTGGCCGCAGCTATAAACTTATGGGCCAGGCCAAAAAAAATCAAGAAATGAGACCTCATTCTCCGAAAGGCTGACTTTGCACCCCGAAGGCCGTCCCATGGAGTACTTCACGCAAACTGGGAAGGACCTTATCTGGTTCTCGCCGAAGTAATTCTACGCCTAAGATAAAGCGCAGATTGACCTTCCAGAATCCCTTGAGCCATCACGCTCGGGAAAAGATGGAGAAATCTTGCAGAGGCAGTTTTCCGAAGTCCTTTGAGCCATCATGCTCGGGAAAGATGGGAAACAAGAACGTCGCAGAAGTACTCGCCGAANTACCTTTCTCTCAGCCACCACTGACTTGGGCATCGGAGGCTCCCCCCCGGAAAAACACTCCGGGGGCCTCCTAACCCTTTGTTTCTGAGCTTTCAGGCACTCTCCTTTGGGCGATCCAATACACCAGGCGTTCTTCCTCCCAGAAGTCTCCCCTCCAGTCATCATGACTCTGAACGATGAGGCCCCTGGCCATCAGCTACCTCAACTTTGTCTGTTGCTTTGGGGCTGAGCTAGTGGGGCGGAGTGCATTTTTATTCCGACGTTGGTGATGAATTCTTGGAATCCCTTGTTCATAGACTAGGGACCATTATCAGCCGTTATCACCGTCGGTACGCCAAATCTGCATATCATGTTCTTCCAGACAAAGTTTTGTATATCTTTTATCGGAATGGTTGTTAGGGGTTCTGCCTCGTTCCACGTAGTGAAGTAGTCCACTGCTGCTACGCAGAACTTCACTCCTTTAGGTCCTGTCGGGAGTGGCCCGGTGAGGTCTATGCCCCATACTGCAAAGAGGCAAAAGGTAATCTTTCGGGGTTATCCACTCCGAAGGCAGTCTTTGGGTGCGGGCATGTCTTTGGCAATTTTCACGCTTCCTACACGAACTGTCTTGCACCCTTTTTTGCTGATATCTTTCTGTAACAGACTTGCGTACCCTTACCGGTATAATTTCTCCTTAATTAGGAAATATCGTCCGGAATGTCTTCGCACTTTTTACCACTTCCTACGATCTTTCCTCCCTTCATCCAAAGTTACTATATTTAGCATTGCCATGCTCGGATGGCTCACCATTTTGCTAACTTTTTTTTTTTTTATCCTGGTCAGGTTGTCTGCTTCTTTGGCATTGTCTCGGAGAGGTGTGTTTTCAACACGCACTGCATCGCACTTTCGGATGAGCTTTGCTACACCCTTATGGTATTTTGCCGAAGTTGGACCCTTTGTGCTATAGTCCTCTGCCATCGGCCACACTAGTAGCTGGGGGTGCCTGTGGGCCTCTAGATTTCCCACGCCAACCTTTCTAGCAAGGCGTAACCCTGCTACGAGAGCTCTGTCTTTTTGGTGGCGTTAAATCCACATTTAATGGATTTTCTGATTTTCAGGCCTTCGGGAATGACTATCCCAGATTTCTAGTGCCTGGGGCTAGAGACCCTTTCTAGCAAATAAAGTCCACTTTGGCTTGGCTGTGCCGAAGTCCGATTGCCCTCCTTTGGCCTCTTTGCTATTTTTAGCAATAAAGTCTGCTAGGCTGGGGTGGATTTGAAAGCACGGAGGTAATCTCCTGCTTGTTGGCACCGGGGCGTAGACAGCGTTTTGCAGTAGGGGGTACCCAACTTTGTTGCCAAGGAGATGGCGACTTTTTTTCGGGTGCAGAACTCCTTCGGCAGGGAGGTCTGGGTCATTTTAACCCTGTTTCTCCCGCAGGTCGCGTCCTGAGGGTTATGTTTCCCATCGAGGACTCATCTCATCGATCTCCGCTTCCCATACTCGTGTGAGTTGACGCGGGACTCTTCTCTGATGAGGTACTAAAGAAGAGGACCTTTGGCCCGAATTTAGCTGCGGCCATCTTCGGTCCAACTGCTGCGTCTCTTCGACCATGACAGAGCATGGGAATTCATGCAGGAAGGCCATGGTAATAGTTAGAGGACATTCGCCCTCAGGTAGGAAGTCCCTGCCATGGTGGTTTGGTCGCCGGTTGGTCCTCTGGTGCGGACGGGGAGCTCCGAAGTCCTTGGTCCTTAGAACGCCAAGTTTTCAACAACAACGGCCTAGGAATGGATTCCCATAGACGGTGCCAAATGATGGCAATGGGGGCCATCAGGATCTCCACTGTGTGTCGTGGTGAATGCAGCAGGGACTTCCGGAGGTGCAGATGAACCCAGGGAGAGGGTGCTCTGTGTGGATCACCCAGGATGGCTTGCAGCGTCTTTGTCTCATCGTAGGAGGGCTGCCTAAAACACACGAAAAACAGGGGTTAGGAGTTCCCCGGAGTCTTTTTCCAGGGAGGAGTCTCCGACGCCCAAGTCAGTGCTTAGCAGAGGTGGAGAAATGGTAGTAAGCACAAGGGGTTCTTGCCTGTCGTGTTCTCTTTTGAGGGCTGAGAGGAGAGGAGAGGAGAGGAGAGGGAAGCCCCTTGCCTCAGAGTATTTAGGTGGAGAGAGGAGAAAGAGTCCCCCTGCCTGTGACCATTCCCCTGGTATATATAGGAGGGTGTGAGCCCTTCATATTGCAGCACGTGTATGGACGGATACCATCCGTACTTCTGCGCGTGAGGGGCCCCTAGCCGTCTGCAGGCTCCTCGGGCCATAAGCTACGATAATCCTAGCCCTACGTGACAGGACGTAGGTAGTAGCGGTGCGTTAAAGTGTCTGGGAGGACGGCGTGTAGGGTGTACGGTCGTAACGTCAGAGGCTCCTTGATGGCTTTGCCATACTTCTGAGGTCCCTTTGGTTGATGTCTCACTTCAGAGTGAGGGACCTTTTCCCAGAGTCACAGTGGTTCTTCGGGGTATTCCCTGGCTCTGAAGTTAGCCCTTCGGGGGGCTTTCACCTGCATAAGGTGGCTGGCACTTCTTCCCGAAGCTAACTCGGTCGCCCTCCCGAAGGAGGTGATACAGTAGCTTCCCGAGGTTGGTATTGGCGGGCTACCGAGGTTGCGTGCCTCAGGCGTTTGGATCCCTTCTTTTCGGGGTCCTTAGGTGTTCGGGGCGATAGCACTTTGGCTATCAAGTACTTTCCACTTCCTAGTACTTAGAATAATTTTTGCTATCTAAACTTTTTGGATGTCTAAACTTTTGCTACACCCTTAGTACTTTTGATTTTTTACATGCTCATGTACGGGCATACTTCCATGCATGGTCAGCAAAATAGAAGTCAGTGTGAAGCCAGTTAGAAGAAATCTGGCAAAGGCCAAAAAGATTTTTGTGAACTCTTGCCTCAAGTATGGTGAACTCAACAAAATCACCAAGGAAGAGCTAGTGAAGCTTCACCAAGAGTGATTGAGAGCAAGAAGAAACTCTTTGAAGAGTATTGTTCAAAAGTTTTCAACCTCAGCTTGAAGTTAATTGAGCAAACTTCATTGGTGGAAGCCCTTCGGAAAAAGAAAAAAAAGATCCGATTGCTAATTTGACCAAGACTATTGGAATGAATGCCAAGCTTGGTATTGAGGTCGATCAGTTGAAAAAGTGGAAGAAGAAAAAGATGAAGGAATTTGAGACTCTGAAAAAGGAGGTGAAGGCCCTGAGCTTGAAGAAGGAAAAGGCCGATGAAGCTACGACATGCTCTTTCCAAGATGGCTTTTGCCTTGGTTAGCATCATGTGCTTTTGCACTATCCAGACCTTGAACCTTCTTTTATTCAAGCACTTGGCATTCCTGAAGGCCTTCGGATTGGGCGAAGGTTGAGTACTTGAACCTTTCCTAGCCTCCTTCGAAGATAGCAGCTGACGATGATGATAATGACGTTCAAGAGTCTGTAGATGATGCTGAAGAGCCTAAAAATATGGAGGAGTAGTTATATATATATATATGTTAATGTTGTGCCCAAAATGCAATCATGAGATGATTGTATTTTTTGCACATTGAGTCATGATATTTTCATAAGGCATTAATCCAGCAATTATGTTTGTTGTTTTTTTCCATGTAATGCAATAAACATAATAGTAACCCTAGAATAATGATATTCTTAAACATCCCTAGTCTAGTATTATTGTGGACACTAATATCACTAGCAATAATACATAACGACTAGCATATGTGGAGACTAATATGAAATATGTAGTCTACATATGGGTACAAGATGCAGAACTTGTGTACTGGACCGACCGACCATGAGAACACTACATGGATCGTTATATGAGTGTCATAAATGATTCTCATAGTGATCATGGTATATGTAGTCCTTTGACCTAAGATCATCAAGGTTCCCTACATGTGAGTCACATACTTTGATATTTTCCTTTGTTGCTCGTAACTGAGTGAACTTGAAGGAGGTCATTGGGTATGTCACATATCATGTGGAGGAATTTGTATGATCAAGACGGGATTTGTCCCTCCTATGTAACGGGAGTGATATCTTTGGGACCCTTGATAGAGTGAGACTTAAAAAAAGCATGGCCATGCTCGGATGAGTTGATATACGATATCAATGTCATCAGTTTAAGTTGGTCTACTCGGTAATCAAGAAACCAAAGATTGGGCTATACGAGAGTGACACATTCCATGTCTCGTGCTTAGTCTTGATATCTTGGACAAAGGGACAATGGCATATATCGATGATGATCATAAAGGTTTAGTCGAATCATCGACAATCTTGTCACTTGGGTAGCAATAATGTGTTGCTAGACACCGCTCATTGCTTATGATCATAAATGCGATTTATGATCATTTCCAACGTGGTAAGAGCCTATTGGCTCGCACACAGAGAGCTATTTGGATCATTAGAGTGCATGGGCTAATAATTTGGGTTTTTGTTTCACAATAATTTCATATTAGTAATGGGCTCAATAGTTGAGCCATTATTAAGCCGAAATTAAAGCCTAATTGGATTAGGGTTTTGAAACCCATTAGGCCTGGAAGTTGAGTCTCACTATAAATACAACTTTTAGTGAGAAATTCGCAGGTCTCCTTGCCCTAGCCTCCCAAAAGGACAACCGCACTCTTCTCTTGCAATTCCTTGGACGACGTGAGCTAGCACTGAGAGCATAAGAGAAACGCATCTGCTTGGACACGGTGGAAGCGTGGTGATCCCGAGTGGCTCGTGGTGATCCCGAAGGGTGTTGGGGGAAGTCCGTTTGACACTGCCCGCTTAGATCATGACATGTGTTTGGCCAGATGTGGTTCGTACCTTCGGGGATGGGTATCTCTAGCTGGCCATAGGCCGTTCTGGCTAGAAGTCAGAGCCATGGGGGGCTTGTGTGTCAGGGGCGTGTGCGAGGTCTCCGTGTTAGAGGCTCCTAATTGTCTTTGTCTCATCTGGGTGAGAACTCCTTTAGTGATGGGCCCTCTTTGGGGGGTAATACCCCTTCGGTAGACGGGTCTCCATCGGTCCGGTTTGTGCTCTCGAGGGCCGTAGAGGGAGGCTCTTCGGTCGGCTGGAGCACCATCGGTGAATGCTATATTCTGCCGAGGATGGAGAGATGGCCTCCCGTGGTCGGCAAATCACTTGATCGAGGATGGCGCACTATGTCCTTCTGAGGGTGGTAGTGTTATCAGCCAAGGGTGGTGAGGATCCATTTTCCCGAGGATGGTACTTCTTAGTCATCCTTAGAAGCTATCCAAGTGTGATAGCCATTTGGCTATCACATGGCGCCCTCGGAAAGCCAAAGTGGTAACTTCGGTGAGTAGAGTTTTTTTAGAGCAATTTGTGGGACTCGTTGTGGAAGCTAGGTAGGGGACATTACGTTCTCTGAAGGTATGCTTCCTCAGCTGAGGTAGCTTATGAGTGTCACTTCTCGCCTCCTGCTTAGTCCCTCAGTCTTTTCGAAGTGTGTATCCCTCTTTTACGTTTCTGCTGTAGGTCAGTGGACCGTCACGCCTCATAATCAGATAGGCGCATCACTTCGGATAGGCTTGCCTAGGCCTTTGTCACACCCCACACAGGCCCCAGCTTGTGCACTCTCAGTGCCTCTCACCAGTTCTACCCAGATGTTATTCAACTACTCTATTGCTCAAGTGATAATTAACTGCTTTTAATCTCGGCCAATGTTTACTGTGTAGTTTTAAGTCTTATTTTCTTAAGCTGAAGACCCAGGTGGTGCCCCAGGAGGCTTGTGAATTGATTAAAATAGTTACTTGCAGCTTAAGTAAGGCCCAACCACTAACTTGCAAAACAAGGCAAGGCTGTAAATCAATAACTTGCATTACAAGGCATACACTTAATCTTTCAAGTGTCTAGGATGTGTGCTTGTCAAGTGTGCTACTCCAACGCATGTCAACAAAGATACCTATCTCATCAAGTTTTGGAAATCAATTTTTCATGATCATGTGCATTCGGTCAAGTAAAGGACATAAGAGATTCCATGCATCAAGGCACATCCTTCCACATAACATAGCATAACTTGGCATTCAAGCATCCAAAATACTAACACAAAACCATAATTCATCCAAGGCTAATATACGCAAAAGTAGCCTACATACAAGTACTATTAACTTGGCAACATACCAAGAGTACCCATTGTCCCAAATCAGCTAAAGTTATGCATGACATTCAAGTTTTCCTATAGTACCCAAGAAGGATTTTAAAGACTATATACATGACCATAGTCTGAAGTACTAAACCTATGAACAAGTTTACAGTCATAAAGGCAAACCACCACACTAGGCCAATGTCTACTAGACAAGTCCCACAATCTATTCAAAGCCTACAAAACTTGTACCATCAGTTTTGGGCATAAACCATAAACATAAGACATGCAAGTGCAAATCAAATAAGCCAAGTCTCATTTGGCACACATACCTCAAGTGAACTACTTGATTCACAAGCAAGCAAACCAAGCACTAATCACTCAAGCTCTAAACCCTTGCCTGAAACAAAAATATAATGGACATGAGTACTAATACTCAGTAGGATTCATAACCGACCATATTTGGTCTATTTTGTTAGGTCCAAGACTTAACCTCCACTAGCTTAACTTATCCTGCAAGAAAGACATTGAAAACACAAGAACACAGTATACACATATAGTAACGAGGCATAATAAGCATAATTAAGCTACCTAAAATGGTCAGCATACATACACAAAGCCATCAAGCACACAACTCACACACACACCATAAGTTCACTCTTGGCCGAAACCATTAGCAAGCACCAATTTCACTATTTGCACCTCAAATCTTCGAAAAGATCACCACACCCCTAGAGCTCCAAGTTCACTTAGTAAGTTGGCCTAACTTGCTAAGAACTCTAGGTGCTTGCCTTTACTTGGATTAGCTAGCAAATCCTATCTGAACCAGAAAGTTCACCATTCCAATTAGAACCCGAAAGTTCACTCAATTAGCCCATCAATCACCTAAGATCACATAGCACATATTCACTATTACTTAGCTACTCATAACTACTTGTTCATGGCATATTTACCAAGCAAGCAAGTAGAACATGAACCCTACCTGTCCAACAAAACTTGAATTCCCTCGGCTAATGCTTGAACTTCTAAGTTCAACTTGAACCTCCAAACCGAGATTGCCTAACATCATTTGCCCATTCATTAGCCATCAAAATTTACTTGCTCATGGAATCTTTACCAAGTAAACAAGAAATTATGTGAATTCTTACCTCAAACACAAAACTCCAGCTCTCCATTGAAATCAAGCATTCAAAACCAAGATCACACTTGCCAAGTAAGGTTGCCTAGCACAATGACCTTCACTTAGGCATCAATATCACTTGACCATGGAAAATTTCCAAGAACAACCAAGTGAATCATGAATCTTTACCTCAAATGTAGCTTGAATTCCTCGGCCTCCCCTTGCAACTTCAAAATCCAAGCTTTAACTTGAGCTTCTAAGTCACCTATTGCCGAAAATGAGTAACCAAGCTTGATTATGCCTTCAAGCTTCAATTTCCTTTCAAAATGGCATCGAATCGGCAGCCAAGCACCATTAGCTCCCAAGAACACCAAGGACATGGCTAAAGCCCAGAACTAATGCCTCCATTGACTACAATGATGTCCATTTGATTTAGTGGAAACAAGCAACTTTCGGATTATGGCCACATGGCTTAAAAATGGTCCAAAGTCTTTCTCGGCCTCACACTAATTTGCATGGTGCTATTAATCTGTGAGAACTTTATAGTCTCACTTAAACCACTTGGTTAAGAGTGCAAATAAGTCTTTAAGTTTTGTTCTCGGCCATTAACAACATAGTTACTTCATATGTACACTTTAAACCCGAAACTTCTTGGTTTTGCAACCACATCACTTCTCATGATTTCATTTAGGTCCCTCACATTTATTTTCTCACTTTAAGCTTTATGGCCATTTCTCTTTGTGCATTTGAGACCCAAAAGTTCTCAAATTAACACATGCACTATTATTCAAATACTCAAACAAGTCCTTCATGTTTTCATGGCATTTCTTTTATTTTCTTGGCTTAGGCCAAGCACTGTGGAATGAACCTAACAATTCCTCCCTCCTTAAAGAATTTGGTCCTCCAAATTCTTCACTAACCTAGAATATTCATGGGGGTAATTCTTGGCAATCTCTTATTCTACTTCCCAGGTTGCCTCTTTAGGAGTGTGGTTACTCCACTGAACTTTAATCATAGAGATCCACCTGCTTCTCAGTTTCCTAGTATCACTAGCTAGGAACTGAATAGGTGCTTCCTCATAAGAAAGATTTGGTGCTACAGATACACTAGTAGGTAGCTCTATCTGCTTAGGACTTGGAACATATTTCTTAAGTAGACTTACATGGAATACATCATGTATGATACCAAACTCTGGTGGCAAATCCAACTGATAAGCCACATTTCCAACTTTGGCCAGTATTTGATATGGCCCAATATATCTGGGTGCCAGCTTTCCCTTCTTCCCAAATCTTATAACTCCTTTCATAGGTGAAACCTTAAGCCACACCCAATCCCCTTCCTAGAATTCCAGGTCTCTTCTCCTTTTCAGGTTGGCATAGGATTGCTACCTGTCATTTGCAGCCTTGATTCTTGTTTGAATCAATTTTATCTTTTCAGTGGTCTCCTTTATAATGTCTGACCCAATTCCAATTTGTCTTCTAGCTGATGCCAGCAATGAGGAGTAATACATCTCCTGCCATATAAGGCTTCATATGGAGCCATTCCTATCACTGAATGGTATCCATTGTTATAGGAAAATTCTATTAGTAGAAGATGTACATCCCATTCACCCTGGAAGTCAATTACACATAATCTCAACATGTCTTCCAGAGTCTGTATGGTTCTTTCTGTCTGTCCATCAGTTTGTGGATGGTAAGCAGAACTAAACTTGAGCCTAGTGCTGAACGCCTGATGTAGGGATTTCCAGAACCTAGAGATAAACCTAGGGTCACTGTCTGATACTATGTCATCAAGCACTCCATGTAATCTCACTATCTCCCTTATATAGAGTTGAGCAAGTTTATCCAAAGAATCAGTGAGATTCATGGGAAAGAAGTGAGCTGCCTTGGTCAATCTATCTACAATGACCCATATGGCATTATGCTTCCTTCTAGTTAGTGGCATTCCCACCACAAAATCCATTGATATGGATCCCCATTTTCTCTCAGGTATGGGCAAACTTTACAGTTTCCCTCCTAGTTTTTGATGTTCAATCTTTACTTGTTGGCACACTTCACAACTAGCTATATAGGTGCTAATATCTTTCTTCATCTATAGCCACCAAAAATATACTCTAAGAGTGTGATACATCTTTGTGGCTCCTGGATGCATGCTCCTCTTACTAGAGTGAGCCTCTTCCAGAATTTGAGTCCTCAGGTTGTTCTTTCCAGGCAAATATAACCTATTCTAGAAGTATAGCATCCCTTGTTTAAGAGAGAAACCTTGGTACAATTCTCCCTTTTTCTGTCCAGATATTAGTCCCATATTCTCATCACCAGCCTAAGCTTCCTTGATAAGCTCCTTCCATTTTGGTGTAATGGTGAGTACATTCAATTGCTCACTCTCCACCTTTAACCATTGACTTGCCAAGCAAGTAAGACTCAGGCTCTCAGCCTGAAGCTCTGTTTCACCACCCTTGAGTACTCCAGTATAGTTCTTGCTCAAGGTATTAGCAACTACATTGGCTTTCCCAGTTGTGTATTCAATTACACAGTCAAAGTCCTTCAAATGCTCCGACCACCTTCTTTTTCTCATATTCAAGTCCTTCTAGGTGGATAAATTGATATGATCAAAAAAAGCACAACCAAGGATGACAAGGATCCATTGAAGATAAGTAGTGAATCATTGACAAGGAAGAAGGCTAAGGAGCTCATTAGTGCGCTTCAAGCTCGGATGTTGACAGATTGGTGATGTTCTGGTGGAAAAATCATATCCTGAGCTAAACAGATCAGAATTGAGTGATTCTTAATTCATTAGAAAGATAACATCTAGATCTAAAAATCATATGCAGACCATGAAACCCATTTTTCATGTTAAGGAGGTCCAATTTAGCTTCAAAGTCGCGATTTGTGAGTTATCGCTGGTTCAGAAGCAGTTGCAGTATTTTGGGTATATCTTTGGCTATCGATGTCTGTTTTGTGTGGTTCAGGTGTCATTTCAAAGCTAAGAAAGAGAGATACAACTTTAATGCTTTGAATTTTGAGAAATTGTGGTTGCAGAAAGTTCGAACTTCAGCTTCAGGTTGAAGACACAAGCAAGAACCACCCGAGAAGTCTATTTTGGGGTTTTTATGGCCAATCTTATTTTGTAACGTATTTTATTTTATGTTCCTATTTATTTACATTATTTAGGATGTTATTTACGCCATGGAAGTGATATAGGTCACTTAGGGTAAATGGAATTCGCTGCACATCTTAAACATGTGTTAAAAGGGTGTAGGAATCCTAGTTTGACTAGGTTTTCTTGAGTCCTTTGTAACTAGGTTTCCTAGGTGACTTGGGCTGCGAATTTTGCCCAGATTTTTACCCTAGTTTAGGCCTATATAANAGCCATGGAAGTGATTTAGGTCACTTAGGATAAATGGAATTCGCTGCACACCTTAAACATGTGTTAAAAGGGTGTAGGAATCCTAGTTTGACTAGGTTTTCTTGAGTCCTTTGTAACTAGGTTTCCTAGGTGACTTGGGCTGCGAATTTTGCCCAGATTTTTACCCTAGTTTAGGCCTATATAAGGGAACATATTCTGGTTGTAAAACAATAGGCTTGACATGAAATAATATTGCTACTTTGGAGAGAATTTCTCTTTGGTTCTTTGTGGACTACCTTGGTGCACAAGTGTGCTTGTGTTCTTGGTGTTCTTATACTTCTCGTTTCTAGTCATAGGTTGATTAGGGGTGGGGGTCTTAAAATCCAGTCTCTTTGATGTCTTCTGGAGCTTGAAAAACATCTTGGGCGCGTTTCATGGTCTTTATACCATCGGGGTTTGCATCAGTTGGTATCAAAGCCACAAGTTCCATTGAAGGACACATCTTCTCTTCTTCTTTATCTTCAGTTTTCTTTCAATTTGTTTCTAGTAATTTCATGTTTTAATTCTTTGTTTTAATCCTTTTTCTTCTTGTTTCAGGTCTGTCCTTTTTATTCCATCCTTGTTCATGTCCAAAAATCACAAAAACAACAAAAAGAAGTCAATCCGTGTTGTCTAGTGTTCACGGTTTCAATTCGTTTGATCTTGTTTATTTCTTATCTTTCTGTTTTTTGTCCAGCCCTATTAATCTCTCTTGTTTTCATTTTTTCCAGCATCTTAGAGTCAAGAAAACACAAAAAAAAAAGAAGGATCCAAGTTGAGGAAGTATCGGTATGAAAAAGTTGTTTCAAAATTGTGCAAGTTTCAATAGTTTCTTATTTTGGCCGAATAGAAAACTGACTTTTTGTCTTTGGCAGCAAGGAACTTCAAGGAGAAAGTTGTTTTAGCATCAAAACAGCAAGCAAAAGAAAAAGGAGAAGAAAAAAAAAGGGAAGAAAAAGAAAAAGAAAAAGAAAAGAAAAGGAAAGAGCTTGGAAAAAGGAAGGTTTTCACAAAGTGTTGAAAGTTTTGAGCCCCAAAACCTATCCCATTGTTTTTGAGCCAAAAAGCTTTCTTTGTGGTTCTTGTGATCATCAATTGCAAGA
>KK906950.1:0-11043 GCA_000696445.1 Aquilaria agallochum
TCACCATGACTCAGAACGATGAGGCCCCTGGCCATCAAGTACCACTTCACGGCTTTTAGAATATAGTGTAATATATAATTTTGTTTTTGCTTGGCTTTGATTTTTTAGGTTAATGCAAGAACAACTGAACAAGGTCTCAACATGTTTTATTACTTCACTTAAACTCCCAAACATTTCAAATTTATAGTCACATCTCTCCCTAAAGCCTTAGATATTTGATGTTTTTTATATCGGTTAACTATCTTTCAGTTTATGTATTTGCTACGGTATATACAGTGAATTAAAATTGGCCATAAATTGATGGCAACAAGTTCAATTCAAGATTTGGCATGGACTTGATCACAAGGAGGAAAAAAAAATCAAGCAGAGCAAGACACCAAACCTTTTTTCTTTTTTCTTTTTTATAAACTAATCCCAAATGAGCTTCTAACATTTTTTACATTTCAAAATTGCAGTTCATGTTCATTGTTTCATGTGTTGCAATATATAATTCTATATTCTTTCTTAGTAATAATAATAATAATAGTAGTAGTAGTAAAAGGAAAAGGAGCAATATATTAGCCCAATTTTTTATGAGTTTAATCGCAATTTAATGTAACCAAATATTGAAGATTGAGAAAAGAATTTTAAGCTCAAGAAGAAGAACAATGCCGGATCCATATCCAATCCAATTACACCTTACTTTATTTTAATTAGAGTCAACACTACATATATTTTAGTTTATATACTTTTCTTTTTATGCTTTATGTACATATATGTAATATTGTAATTTTCACAATGGGCAATATTCTTTGCAAGATTTATGCGTAGGAATGGAATTATTGAAAGTAATATTTTTTATTACTCTCATATTCATATTCATAGACTGAGGTTAAGATTTTTTTATTTTAATGAACACGGTTTATTTGTCCCTCAACAAAGCGGGTATTGGGTGGTTAGTTGACATTTATGCACGTTCATTAAATATGGATAATTACTTAATGTTCATGGCAAATTATACTATATTCTAATTACCATTTTGGGTTACTATTTATGCCTACTGTAAACTATAGTATTTTTTTTGCTTTTAACCCTTGGTGTCGGGTTGAGCTACGACCCGCTCTATCACTTGACGTTTCCTTTTCTCTTTTTTTATGTTGGGTTTCGTTGCTTCTTTTGAAAAGTTGATGAAATTTTTGAAAGAAAATAGCTTTTTAAGTGCTTGACTCACTATTCTACCACGTTCATTTTGTGTTTATTTTGGATGAACACATTTCCAGTCCCTATATTATTTCTGCTTCCCATATTAGATCCTGAGTTTAACCATCTTGATTTTTTGGACCCTAAACTTAATAACTACTTAATTATAGTGTTTTTGTTTGATCTCTTGGTTTTTTTCTTTTTTCTTATGATGTATTATTTTCTAAACTAAAACATTGGTCACCATGGTTTTTTTTAGTGAAATAAAGCTTTTTTCTTAACTTTTTCTAACTCAATTATTAAACTCTTAATGCCTAAAGTTTTTACATTTTCTCTCTTGATCCTCAAACTATTTTTTGTTGCTTTTCTTCATTATTATTTTACTTAATATTGTGACATTATGTGATCGCCACAATGTACAAACTTTTTGTACCTCATTCTTACTATATATAAAATGCCGTGTTATTTACTGTTCATTGAACAATAGTAAGGGTATTCACAGGTTGGGTATGATCAGGTTTTGGCTCAACTTGACCCTACCCGCATAATTGACTGGGTTCTTCAATTCACTACCCAACCCTTCCTGTATACCCTTAAACCTGGTAACAACCCGAACTACATAAAACCTGGTTCAGGACAGTTTGGTATGACTGGGTTTAATACTTACAATTATACTTCAAGTTTTAATTTTTACAAAAAAAAAGTCTCAATTCAAATAAAATTTCATGCGCCTAAAACTCTAAAAAATAAGACAAATTAATTGTATAACAATAATACAAAATAAAAAAACCTACAAAAAGTAGAAAATATGGCTTAAACTTATTTTGGTTTCAAACAATGATCTCAAAACTCAAATAACATTAATATTAATTAACAAATAAGAAAAATCAGCTACAAAAGCTCACACTCACCACCATAAATTTATATATTAGAAAAAAAAATCAACTTGTAGTAATCTGCATAAGTAACTAAATAATCTAGCTATTCCCTATCATTTTCTTTCTCTTTGCTCCTTCGCCTATATGTATGTCATCTTGGCCAATTTCTATACACAATGATAGAAACTAAATGTGTACAAAATAGCCAAAGTCTCATGTGAATTTCTACAAAAAAATATCTCAATTCAAAATAGTTATAAATAAGTAAAAAAATAAATCACATAATACAAAAGAAAATAGTGAGTTTTGAGCACTATCATCATATTATTAGGAGTTAGAATTTAGGAATTGAGGGAAAAAGCGGCTCAAGTCAAGTTTATGCTGGTTTTAAAATTATAACCTGCCCCGCCATACATGAATGACCAGGTTCACCTTTTCACTACCAGTCCAGACCCTAACCTGTATTATTATTGGTTTGATTCGATTTGGGGTGGCTAATTTTGTAAGTTGACTAAGTTGGATTAATAGCCCTAAACAGTAACCCCTCGAAGCCAAAACTAAGACTTGTGCTAGTCTTTTCCTTCTTCGCTGCCATAGTGTTCATAAATGTAAATATGTGTGTTATGGTTAGATCATGCTTTGATAACAACATCTATTACCCACTTCGGGGTAATCCAGTTATGGTGCTAAAATTGTGCATTTAAACTCCCAGAATTTGTGTGTCCTGTAAGTCATCAGAACAACACTCCTAATGTACATACTCAAGTAACTCTTTTGAGCACTATGTAAATACATACATATTGGTCTAACCATAATACACATATTTACATGTATGCACACTATGGCAGCTAAGAAGGAAAACACTAGTACAAGTCCTAGTTTTGGCTTCCACACGTTAGGCAATCTTGTTAAGTTCTAGTGACCAACCATTGTACCTATAACTTCCACTAATAAACTGTATCATTCTAGCCTTGTAACCCTATGTTTTCTTTACTCCATTATTAAGTAAAGGCTTAGAGAAAACTAATAAATTTTGTTTTACATCAATAGCCCACCTATGGACCAAGTTATGGATTTTTAAAGTTGGTTACAAAAATCTAACCAAATAAACAATAACTTAGCCAAATTTGCAACATCATATCTTTGGCTACAAGGCTTCAAATTCAAAAATTTCAACTCCCAGTTTAACCTCTAGATGTGCTCTAGATGTGATCAAAATTTCATATAAAGATTCATTCTATATAGGGAGATATTAAACTTTAGGTGTATAGTCAAAATTCTGGTCACTTTATGACCATTTTGCTCATACAAAATTTCATAAGTGTGCAAACACTTCATTCACAAGAGTAAAGCCCTCCGAGCTATCTCATTATGTTCAATACACATATGAATTACATGCTCTTGCATATAACAACTTTATGTGGCCAAAACAGAATTTATAAGTCGGCAGCCTATCATTTACACTTATGCAGCTTTGCACCACATCACATACATAGCCAAAACATTGCTCACATGTTTACATACTGTCTCATTTTACATGCATTATGTGTACGTGCATACATGCACTATATAATGGTCTTAACTCAGCTAAATACGCACCCTAAGTTACAGGAATGCCTGAGACACAATGGACTCCAGAACAGTATGTTGGATAGTTGCTGCATAACATATAAGCACCACCATTAAAAATACCAAATGTGCTTCTAAAATCACCAAACTTTCCAGATCACAACTACATGTATGGAAGTTTGAGTATCTGAAAATTCAAGGTAAAACTCAAACCACAAAGGTTAGTTTGAAGGTGATCTTTTAGCTGAACTTGAAATGACAGAATTAAGGGGAGTAAGTTTTATTGAGAAACTTAGTAAGGGAAACACTTGGATTCAATAGGCAATATGACCCTCATTAAAACCTACATCTAAAAACACTAAAATTCAAAAATCACAACGCATATACACAAGATATAGCAACCAAATGTAGCAGCTATTCACAACCAACAAACACATAAAATGCGGCAGCAACATAAATCATAGATTAGTCCAAAAAACATGCAATAAACATAAATAAATCACTATGGTAACCCTCCTCAAGCTAATGCTTGGTCTTAGGAGGATTTTAACACTAGTTAATACTAACTTTAGGCTCTAGAAACCCTCATATCACTGTCATCTTTGGGCACTTCACACTAGGTCACAAAACCTTCAATAAGTACACTCCCCCCCCCCCACNCTCTCTTCCAAACTTAGCCATAATTTCATGGTTTCTTGAAAATATAGAAAACAACCCATGAGAGCAAGAGAACTCTTACATTGATTGGTATGCTAAAATTGAAGCTTGATCCTAGGTACACACAAGTCTTAGCACCAAATAGCTTCCAATTGCTTCCTTTTGCCTTCAATTTCAATCTTGGAGGTATGGTGGCTATGAAGGAGATATAGAAGAAGTGTGGAGGAAGGTGGTGGCTGGTTGGGTCGAACCTAAGAGAAGAAAATTCAATTTTGCTACTTAAAGTAGCTTAGGTGCACTAAACACCTTTAATAACCTTAATAATGCTTTATGTCATTTTCCTTCTCAATAATTATGGTTTCTTTGTCATAAACTCATTAGTCCACCATTGCCTAACATTTTTTACCATCCTTATCTTGCTTTTGCTGCCTTTTCATGTACGAGATAACCTCATAATTTCACCCTTTGACTTAAGTCAAATGCTTGAACACCTTATGGTTTACACTAAGACATTTAGGTCCTTAATGCCTTTAGTGTTTCCTTTGTCCAAACTTGTCTTTCATGAGCAATTTGGTCATCCAATAGCACTTTTATACCATTTATATCCTTCCCATAAATTTTTAATGCTCTTTTCTTGAGAGTTTTGCAATTAAATACCCAAATTTTCAAAACCTTACAAAAAAAGTTCATAGGTTGCTTGACAAATAAGTAATCCTTAAGGCTTTTCTTGGGAGCCAAGTTACCAACTTGGAATACTTTTAAGGAGGTATTCATTATACCTTTTACCCCTTCTACTTCGATCACTATTAAGAGAATTACACGATATAATAATTTTTTGACTATTATGCCATACTTGTAATTCTCCCATTTTTGTAAAGTTTTCAATCAAACACCATAAGCAACATATATATGGGGTTTAGGGTAGAAATTTATACAAGTTAATGTACGAACCCTATATTTTCAGTATATTTTATAATATTAAGAATATGATACGATCATGAATATATTATATGTCCCATATTTGCTAGTAAAATGGTAATGCAAAGAAGCACCCACAGGCAAAACCAGGTTCAAGGAGTAGGGCCACATCAGAAGTGAGCTAATTGTAACCAAGGTCCTCTAGAGTTTTTAAAACAAACCCTTTCACCATTTGGTTTGGGATTGTTTACTTTCATCCATACTCATGTAATTAATTGTATTAAATTTTATGTGTAAAAAAATGAATATATTATATATAATCCAGTCTAGATCATGACCATAGCAACACTCATTTTTCAATACATAATTTCACGCAATTTGGTGAAATGGAAAAACAAGAGTTTTGACGACTGTAGAGAGTGTTTTTAAATGTATTCTTTTGCAAGAATAATTATTCGATGCACCCAGTGTACAGCATTACACCCACATATTTATGATATTTATAAAACTGCCACAGCACTGTGAATAACACATTTATTTGAATTAAACAACACTTTATAAAATAACACATTTGTCTGAAAAAAACAACATATTTATTTGACAGAAACAACACTTACACAACAACATAATTGTCTGAAAAGAACAGCACTTTACAAAACAACACATTTTTCTGTGGGAACAACACTTTACATAACAGCATATTTATCTTAAGGAAACAATATATTTTATCTAAATGAAACAACGTTTCTTATTGAATCAGACAATATTATTTACGAACAATATTTCTTACAAAATAAATAATATTTTGTATAATACCACATTTGTAAGAATGAAATGACACTTTTTACTAAACAGAATAACATAATTTAATAGTATATCTTATAAAATGAACAGTTAATTACAAAACAGCACAATTATCTTAATAAAGTAACATTCCTTATTGAATCGAACAATGTTATTTATGAATAGTCTTTCTTACAAAATAAATAGCACATTACAAAACAAAACATTTATTTGAATGAAAAAACACATCTTACTAAAAGGAACAATACATCTTACAAAATGAACGATAAATTATAGAATAGCATATTTGTGTGAACAAAACAACATTTTTTTACTAAAAGGAACGATATTATTTACGAATAACATATTTTATGAAATAAATAACACATTACGGAATAGTACATTTATATAAATAGAACATCACTTATTGCTAAACAAAATAAAATAATTTATGAATAGCACGTCTCACAACATGAACACACATATTACAAAATATCACATGTATATGAATGAAAGAACACTTTTCACTAAACGGAACATCATAATAATTATTTTTAAAAAAAAAAACTGCACAACTTTGGAAATGATGTGCTAACAAAAAAATAAAAAATTTGAAAATTGACATATTATAAGACTCCTCCTGTTCCCATCTCTCACCACAACCCATTGATGCCAAATCAACATTAAAAGTTTATTCCCTTACTGTCAACCATTCAAATAAACCACTTCTAGACCTTACCTGAAATGAACCATGTATGAATCTGAAGCGAATCAAAAAAGTGGATGAGCTTACTGAGAAGTGAAAAAAAAAAGTATAAAGTTACTGGAGCAAATTAAAAAGTTGCTGAGTCCTCAGATAATAGTGACTACATGTCCGCCAATCAACTCTGGCAATTCTTCATGGAGCAGCAAGGTGAAAAGGAGATGACCGTCGAGGAGGCCATGCAGATCATCAAGCAACTGGTCCAACGTCGACATCATCTCATGAAGAATGCTTTGACAATCATCTGTCATAGTTGGACCGGTATAGCTGCAACGTGTGATAATTGAAGAGGAAAAGGAATGTTGGCAAATTTGTAAATAATAGCAAAACATGGGTGTTTAACCTAGTTCATAATTGTTTTATCCTTTGCCCTTGTGGAAAATTGCATCTTTTTATCTCTCTTTATATATTTAATGACTTATAATATATTCCATCTATATCATTTTATTTCCAACATTTATCTTCTAGGATATGCAAAATGGATGTTATATTTCAATTTTACCCTCATTTTTCCATTTCATAAAATATGTATAAAAACTTTTCAATGATGATATTAGAAAATACACAATTCAGTAAAGAAGTTTCTTAAACTTTGTGTGGTTATAATTTATAAACATTGCAAACAAAATGAGATCAAGGCAGTAATTCTTCAAAGAAAAAAAAAAGAAAATGAGTAAGCCAAACCTATACCTTACCCCTTATATCCGTACATATTTACACTCCAATACTACTCTTCATAACATAAAACAATTTTGAATATATTTAATTTCATATTTTCCCTAAGCTGGAGATATGTACAAATTAGATAACTAATATGTACAAAGTCGATGTACAAAGAAAATGAGAGATATGTATAAATAATGTGTAACATATATACAAATAGGATTATAAATATGTTACTGGTTCAACATTCCATAAAAAAATATGTGTAAACATGTCAAATCTCACTTCTCATAAAAATTAGAGATATGTATAAATGAATGACAAAAATTTATAAAACCCTATGTATAAAGTAAGTAATAGGGGTAAAAGCTAAATTTGGTCCCCTAACTTTAACAGCCATCCTAAAATGGCCCATTAATTATAAATATAACTATTAAAGTCTCTTGACTCAACTAGTGTGTCATATTTTGGTCATTACCGTCAGTTCGGTCATTATTTTCTGATGGAAAATGTCTATGTGACATCTTATTTTATGAGGGTAAAATCCAAATTTAGTCCCTTAACTGTAGGGATCGTTTTAATGCGGTCTCTTACTTTCAAAAGTGTCTTTTAAAGTCTTCTACCTCCCTTAACGTGTCCTATTTTGGTTTGTTCCATCAGTTTAGCAGTCATCTTGGATAAAAAATGCTTATGTGGCACTAACTCTGCCACATGGCATCCTATGTTATAACAATATGTGACTGGTATGGAAGAACAATAAATATGAAGTTAAACTTGATAGAAATAAAATATTAAAGACTTAAGATGTAGTTAACCCATAATATTCTTTATTTCCAAACCTTCAACTATCTCCGCCATCCAGTCGCCACCTACTTCCACCTCTCCACCGCCAATTTTTTCGCAGGACCTCCTTCCTGCTAGCCCTCCGTCCAACCCATCGCTCTTCTTCCACCTCTCTATAACCACCTAGCTTCTCATTCCCCACCCCCAACCACCCGACAAAAATTGAGACTGTGAAAATCTGGTTGTCGTCCTTGTAGACCCACCAAGATTTGGTCTCTATCGTCCTCATCAACTCACCAATATTTGGTCGCAGTCTCATCCTCCACCAAGATCTGTCGTCTTCCCTTCCTTCACTGGGATCTAAATGAGTGCCGCCACTGCCCTCTGCCTCAATCGCTTCACCATTTTTTACCTCCGCTGCCAGCATTTTTCACTTGTAGAATTGGCTAGAGGATTATGTTCTTGTGGGAAAAACCTGCGTCGAATAGGATGTAAGCGACAGCGAGATGATGGCTGGCTTGGCAAGTGGTGGATGATAAAGAGATGAGAAAAGGAGGAAATTTGGATTAATCACCCTTTAAGTCTAAAAAGATATTTGTCTTTGGCAATTCTACCCTAAATTTTCATTCTTTTAGTCTTATCACTTATTGTCATAAAAAGATGATGCCACGTGTCAGTTGGGATGTCATGTAAGCAATTTTTGTCCAAACTAACACTTAAACTGACGGTATGGACCAAAATAAAACACATAAGTTAGTTATGGGACTTTAATAGTTATTTTTTAAATTAAGGGACCACATTAAAAAAATCCTTAAAATCAGAAAACTAAATTTAAATTTTACCCTATTTTATGACAAAAATGACAGGTTGAAAGAACCATAAATCTTAGAATTGATAAAAACATGTGTAGAATTTAAAAGGTTAATCAACCCAATCTTTTTTAATATTCTCTCCCGGAGGAGCCGCCCTCACTTTTGCAAATCAGTTCATCTATTAACATCTGTCTGTTTCCCTACTTATAGCATCCATTTCTTCTCTCCAGTTTAATCACTTTGACTCCCGCACAAGCACTTCCTTTTAATTCTCCTTCACATTCTTTTTTTTTCTTAAAGTAAATTAGACTAATCAAAAGTTAAATTATACCAGGCTAACCAGGAAGAAAAAAATTGAAGACAAAAACAAATCAGTACTATTAACTGCACTCACTACCCAGTCAAGGAAACCGAAGAACAAAAAAGGGAAGCAATCATATGACTTTCCAGGACTCGAGAGTGGGAAAATAAGGGAAAGCCTGGGACTCCAACCCATCACCCAGAAGAGACTGCCCCATAACTGGCCCTAGTGAAGACCCTAGGCCCAGCAAGAACTCCGATGTGCCCAGTGTCGGCAGGTGGCCACAGCGCTGGGTCT
This sequence comes from Aquilaria agallochum, assembly GCA_000696445.1. NCBI lineage: Eukaryota > Viridiplantae > Streptophyta > Magnoliopsida > Malvales > Thymelaeaceae > Aquilaria > Aquilaria agallochum. The sequence goes on from KK906950.1 coordinate 9,604, forward strand.
CTGAGGTGCCGGTTTCAGGATGAGAGTCGGGGGTAAACCTAGCTGGGTGTTCCCTCTCAATGACCTGCTGCACCATCTACAAGAAATTGGCTGGATCCGCGGCAATGAAGGTGGTCAGGGAGTGCTTGGAGGCTCGTAACTTCTGCTTCAAACCCTTGGAGCTCACCTTCAAAGGTTGTCAGTGCATGGCTCTGCAATTTGATGGCGATGCATCGATTGTGATTTTTCCGGCTATTGGGGTTATCGGGCAATGAGCAATTGACGCCACTATCGATGGATCAGCTTAGATTTGATTAGAGAAGGAGATTTTGATTTCATTTAAAGAAGGGATTTTGATTTGAGAAGCAGAGAAGCTCGGTCAGAGATGGAGACAGAGTTGAAGGCTAGAGAAGCCGAACTTTGGTTCATTTCCCCAATCCCAGGTAGAAATTTGGGGAAGACGATGAATTGTTGGCTAATATATGTTTAAGTTCCTAAGGTTATTAGTTTTGGTTAATTTTTATCTAAAATTTTGTATTCTTTCGATATAGTCATTTATGGTTATAAAATAAGATGCCATATGATAGTTTGGGAGCCGCATAAACATTTTTCGTCAAACATAACATTTGAACTGATGATAGGGATCAAAATAGGACATGTGAGTTGAGTTAAAGAACTTTAATAGTTATTTTTAGTGTTAAAAGACCACTTTAGAATGACCATTAAAGTTAAGGGACCAAATTTAGATTTTACTCTAAGTTATAGATATATATAAAATATGGGCGATTAGAGATATGTTATAGTTATACTTAAAAAATGTATGAGATTTAAATTTTTATAAACGAAATAAAAATTAGGATAAACATTCAATTAATAGTAATATAATAGTTACATGTACAAAACATATGTTAAATACGTATGAACTTGATATCTAAATATGTACAAATAAATTTATGAGAATTATAATTGATATATACAAAATAGTCCCTACATTATTTTATAAACACATAATTTCATCCTTTGTACGTGCTTATTATTTTACACTTGTATACAAATATATGTTTAGAAAAAAATAAGGGTCCACATGTAAAATGGTAAAAAGATCAAGATAGAAAAGTAATTTGAACCAACAACCCTAAAACTAATTAGAGATGCCTCCGCTGCGCCGCCTGCGTTGTCTTCATCTCTTCTTTTCCTTGTTGACGGTGAGCAAGAAACCCTTCCCCATCGCCAATTCCCTCGTCCCTGCCCCACTCAAATCCGTCCCTGGTCTCATCTTTCCCACATCTACTGCTGACTGAATTTCATTTAATCTCGTCCAATGACAAGTAGAGATCAAGAGATTTGGCATCTTGGAGGCTTCGTCAGAGGCGGTGGTGGCATCGGTAGAGACTGCAGCGGCTTGGCTGGAGTCTCCGGTCAAAGGTAAATTTCGGAGGATAAGGACGAGCGACGGAAACT
>KK906952.1:0-13773 GCA_000696445.1 Aquilaria agallochum
ATATTGAAAGTTTAAACATAAAGCACGAGCTCTCAGTTTGCAGCAACTAATCTTGCTCAGTTTCATTGCAACTGTCAAAATTGTCATATGCGAATCCATGCCCCGAAAGCAGTTAGAGAAATAGAAGCTGGTTCTGTTCTGGCTACATATTGTGCTGTACTTTCTATGGATACTGGTGAGCTTTCCAGATCTAGCCTTCTGAATCTCTGATGGAAAGTGACCATCCTTCTTGAGCGTTTTCTGTGGGGGTAGTACACCTGGCGCGTGCACATGCATGTAAGCAACTTACTAGTTTACAATTTAGACTCTTGACGTCCACTTGAAGGATAAAACGGCAGCAAGAAAAGATTTACAAAAGTTGATCTTCAGAGTATTTAGAGTGCCACTCACTGGTCTTGGTCCAGTGCCTTATCCGGTCAAAACTGCTTTTAGCAGTATAAATGGCCGCAGCAGCCAGCAGAGATGGTGGGAACCTCAATATTTGGTACTCCACTAGGCACAGCTCTGTAATGAAGGAGAGAAACTCGAGCTGATTCAGTAACAAAATTCGGTCTCTTTCCAACATGATGAGGACTTTTGATGAGGACTCATCAAACTAATTAAACTAAACCTTCTTAATTATCAGACTGAGCTGCCTTGAGAAATCTCCTCGTGAAAACATATGGAGTTGGCACAGACATGTTGAATTGTAGAACACTCACCATTACTTTCTCCTGTAAAAAAGGAGATAAATTAAAAGAACTTAACAAGGAAGTGGCAACCTTTTANCTAAAATCAAAACAAAGTGATCCACAACTGGGACAGAAACTTCCTCATACTTGCTTGCTAAAAGCATAGCAGTAATTCTCGTTTCCTTTGAGGCACTTTGCTTTGGTCCAGGAATCTGTCTATGAGATTGACAGTGAGGAACAAAGTCTCATCCATAAGCTCAAATTTGAAGTGATGAAGCTGTTGTTAGGTTGATCCTGTTAGACGCAATATATACTACTATTGTTTGAATAACAAGAGGGAGCAGAACAATTATTCTGTTTCACTTAGCTAATTAATTAATCCTTTGATGTGGGATATTTACATTTGGCACAACGAAACTAATGATCATATACCTGGATGAGCTAGTCAATAAGAATTGGCTCACATCTTCTCATTGATGTCAAATTGATTTTCCATGTAGTTTGGAGAGACGCAGCTAGAAATCCGAACATAGAAAACGTTGGTGAACTTAAACATTGTTGGTTATGTTGGGACCATGTAGCGGGTAATAACTTCGGGAGCAAAATGATTAGTAAAATGACACCAGAAAACTTACGTGGTTCACCCTTAATTTTAGGGTTACGTCCATGGGACAAACTCCTAGATTTTCCTCCACTATAAAAATAATAAGCTTACAGAGAGAGAATTTTCTCTAGATAAAAAATTCTAGAGGTATGAGATAAACCCAAAATAGTGGCACTCAAGTGTTTCCCAAACACCCCAAAAATTATCTCACTATTTTGTCACTCCCTAAAACTAAATCTCTCTCTCTTTATTTTTCTTTTGCTCTCACAATTGAGCAAGCTTCTACTCGATGCACTGAAGGAGGAGAACGAATGGCTATTTATAGTCGATGCACTGCCATTCCTCCATTAATTTCTACCGGAATTTGTGGAAATTTTCGCCACCTCCAGATACACATTCTCCCAATTTCAAAATTTGCTGCAATTAGTTACAGCCTCAGCCGCAATGTTGGACTTGAACCAAAAAGGAGAAGAAAAACAAGGAAAAAGAAAAGAAAAGAAGCAGGAAAAAAACAAACCCCCCACATGGAGGGGAGAAAAAGTCAACAATCTCCCCCTCTCGCCTCATGTGGGAGTTCTATCATTCCTGCTGCCAATCGACAGTATTCAAACTTTTCTCTCGGTAGATTCTTGGTCAACATATCAAATCCGTTCTCATCAGTATGGATCTTCTCAAGCTGTAATAGCTTCATCTCCAATGCATTCATTATCCAATGATATCTCACATCAATGTGCTTCGATCTGGAATGAAAAGAGGAATTCTTACCAAGATGAATTGCACTCTAACTGTCACAGAACAGCTGGTATTTCTCCTGGTGAAAACCAAGTTTTTTTAAGAACTTCTTCATCCATAGCAACTCCTTACATGCTTCTGTTGCTGCTATAAACTCAGCTTCAGTTGTTGAAAGAGCAACATATTTTTTTAATCTTGATTGCCATGACACAGCTCCCCCTGCAAATGTAATCAGGTAACCTGATGTAGACTTTCTCGAGTCAACATCGCCAGCCATATCTGTATCTGTGTAGCCAACTAACACAGGCTTTACATTTCCAAAACATGAGCATGTTTTGGAAGTACCACGAAGATACCTGAAAATTCATTTCACTGCAGCCCAATGTTCCTTACCAGGATTTGAAAGGAACCTACTCACTACTCCAACTGAGTAAGCAATATCTTTGGCGTGTACATACCATGACATACATCAAGCTTCCAACTGCTGAAGCATATGGAACCTTTTCCATTTCTTCCTTCTCTTCATCGGTAGAAGGGCATTGCTTGGAACTTAATCTAAAGTGATTAGCAAAAGGACAACTAACCGCTTTAGCCTTGTCCATATTGAATCTCTGAAGTACCTTCTCAATGTACTTCTCTTGTGATAGCCATAATTTCTTGGCGCTTCTATCTCTTGTTATTTTCATATCAAGAATTTGTTTTACTAGCCCCAAAGACTTACTCAACTGCTTCTATAGCAAAAGACTTACTCAACTGCTTCTTCAAGTTGTTGATTCTAGAAATATTCTGACCAATAATCAACATATCATCCACATAGAGCAATAAAACAATGAAATCATCATCAAAGAATTTCTGCACAAACACACAGTGATCAGAAGTAGTCTTCTTATAGCCTTGCTCCCCCATAACCGACTCAAACTTCTTACACCACTGCCTGGGTGCCTACTTCAAACCATACAAGTTTTTTCTTTAGCTTGCACACATAGTCCTCTTTTCCCTTTACTTCAAAACCTTCTGGCTACTCCATGTATATTTCTTCTTCCAAGTCACCATGTAGGAAGGCAGTTTTCACATCTATCTGCTCAATCTCCAAGTCGAGACTTACTCCAAGTCCCAGAACTGTACGGATGGATGTCATAATCACAACCGGTGAAAAAATCTCATCAAAGTCAATATCTTTCCTTTGACTGAAGCCCTTAACAACTAATCTGCCTTTGAACCGTGGTTATGAATTTGATTCTTCAGACTTGATTCTGAATACCCATTTATTTTTCAAAGCCCTTTTTCCTCTTGACAACTTCACCAGCTCAAAAGTCTTATTCTCATGCAGGGATCTCATTTCTTCTTGCATGGTGTCAATCCATTTTTCTTTGTGTTCATCATCCATAGCTTCTTCAAAGCTTTCTGGTTTTCCCCATCAGTCAATAATACATACTCATTTTCAGGATATCTAGTAGAGCATTGTCGGACTCTATTAGATCTTCTTAAAATTGGAGAACCCACTGGTGCTGATGGTTGTTGATGAACATCATCATCAGCAGCATTACCTAGTTCATTCTCAATGGGAGCATCATGATCACCTTCCTCCGGTTGATCATTTTGTACATCATCTCCAACCTGTCTTTGCACTACCGTTGGAGGAATCAACTGTAAATCTGTACTACCATTAGATCCTGAAGCATCTTTCTCAACTTTCTCAATATCTTCAATGGTTTGATCTTCAACAAATACAACATCACAGCTTCTAACAAGCCTCTTTGTGGCTGGATCATAAAATCTATAGCCAAATTGATCTTGGCCATAGCCAATGAACACACACTATCGTGTCTTGACATCAAGTTTAGACCTCTCATCCTTCAGGACATGCAAGTAGGCTTTACAGCCAAACACTCGTAGATGGTCATAGGAGACATCCTTTCCTGACCATACCTTCTCCGGAACATCATACTTTAGAGGGACACACTGTGAAAGATTCAACACATGAGCGGCTGCTAGCAATGCTTTACCCCAGAACATCTAAGGTAACTTTGCATGTGAAAGTAAACATCTCACTCTCTCCATCGAAGTTTTGTTCATCCTCTCAGCTAAACCATTTAACTGCGATGTCTTAGGAGGTGTTGTCTGATGTCGAATACCATGCTGTTTGCAGTAGGCATCAAACGGTCCAATGTACTCTCCACCATTGTCTATTCGTATGCACTTCAGCTTCTTGTCGGTTTGTCTTTCAACTAAGGTTAGAAATTGTTTGAAAACTTTTAAAACCTGATCTTTTGACTTCAGAGTGTATACCCACGTCTTTCAAGAATAATCATCAATGAAAGTCACAAAGTATCGAGCACCACCAAGTGACTTCGGCATTGGCCCACACAGATCTGAGTATACCAAATCTAACACATTCTTCATTCTGGAAGGAAGGAAACTTTTGGAAGACACTCTGTTTTGCTTTCCTGCCAAACAATCAACACATTTCTTCAAATGGACCTGATCTAGTCCAGATAACGTCTTTTTCTTAGCAAGACGAGTCATGCTTTTCTCACTCATATGACCTAGTCATTTATGTCATAATTCCACTGTACTGTCATTTTCCACTGCATTCACAGCATCCTGGGAGAGCTTTACCTACATCGTGTACAGTTTTGTGTTCTTTGTTCCTCTGGCCACCACTAAGGTTCCTTTGGTCAATTTCCACTGACCATTAAAGAAGGTGTTACAGTAACCTTCATCATCCAGTTTGCCTGTTGAAATCAGATTCAGGCACAAATTTGGAACATGCCTGACATCCTTTAGGATTAATCGTGTACCATTCTGAGTCTCCAAGGAAACATCTCATTTTCCGGCAAATTCTGAAAGACCTTCATTTCCCATTCTCACAACACCAAAATTACCAGGTGTGTAAGATGAAAAAAAATTCTCTTCGAGAAGTGACATGAATGGTAGCACTACTGTCAATCATCCAACTCATCTCATGGGTTGCAAGATTGACAATATCATCATCATGGACAATGTTGAACTCATCGGCAACATTTGCTTGTTCATCATCACTACTGTCATCCTTTTTCGATCCTTTCCCTTTCTTTTGGTCTTGCTTGAGTTTTCGGCAAAATCTCTGGATATGCCCATTTTTCCTGCAGTAATGGCATTCAATTTTTGCATATTTATTTGACATTTCTCTACTCTTATCTCTTGACTTTGGCCCCTTAGTCTCACTTCTCCCCCTAGAATCTGTCACGAGGAGATCTGACTGTGGTAAAAAGGATCCTTACGATCTTCGTCTCATCTCTTCATTCAGTATTCCACTTTTGACGAATTCCACATTTATTACACCATGTGGTGCAGAATTTGTAAGTGAAATTCTTAAAATTTCCCAAGACTCTGGTAATAAGGCCAGCATTATAAGAGCGAGTACCTCGTTGTCAAACTTTATGCCCATCGTGGATAACTGTTCCACGATTCCTTGCAAATCATTCAGGTGATCTGTCATGGATGAATCTTCCCGATATTTTATCTGAAGTAATCTTGTCAAATAAAATAATTTATTGTTGCCGGTTTTTAAATCGTACAACTCCTCAAGCTTGATCCATAGTGTCCGTGCATGAGTTTCTGTAGATATGTGATTGTAGACATTATCTTCGACAAATTGTCGGATGAAACCACATACTTTCTCATGCTCGAATGCCCAATCTTCTTCCGTCTGTCCTCCGGTTTGGTTGTACCAAACACAGGCAAGTGCATCTTCGTCACATATAAGAGATCCTTCATCTTGCTTTTCCATATGTGGTAATTCAAACCGTTCAGACTAATCATCTTGCTGGTCCTAGCCTCCATGATACTAATAAATACCCAGTATCAAGCAAAAATGGTGAATAATAATCTAAAGTATTTTCTGATGTGGATGATCCATTTTTCAATGGCAACCACAGAGTATACGATAAGTAGATATAAACACCGGGTCTCGCTCTGATACTAGTTTTTGGGACCATGCATCGGGTGATAACTTCGGGAGTAAGATGATTAGTAAAATGACACTAGAAAATTTACGTGGTTCACCCTTAATTTTAGGGCTACATCCACGGGACAAACTCCGAGATTTTCTTCCACTATAAAAATAGTAGGCTTACAGAGAGAGAATCTTCTCTAGATAAAAAATTCTAGAGGTATAAGATAAACCCAAAATAGTGGCACTCAAGTATTTCCCAAACACCCCAAAAATTATCTCACTATTTTGTCACTCCCCAAAACTAAATCTCTCTCTCTCTATTTTTCTTTTGCTCTCACAATTGAGCAAGCTTCTACTTGATGCACTGAAGGAGGAGAACAAATGGCTATTTATAGCCAATGCACTACCATTCTTCCATTAATTTCTGCCGCAATTTGTGGAAATTTTCACCACCTCCAGATACACCTTCGACCAATTTCAAAATTTGCTGCAATTAGTTGCAGCCTCAGCCGCAATGTTGGACTTGAACCAAGAAGGAAAAGAAAAACAAGGAAAGAGAAAAGAAAAGAAGCAGGAAAAAAATGAACCCCCCACATGAAGGGGAGAAAAAGTCAACAGGTTAAACCCCCTATAAAATGTTTAGATGACATACTGATATATCAGGCCTAAAAATAGACTTTCTGCAGTTAGTATCTCTTCATGCAGCTCAATGAAGTGAGAGTTAAGATCATCTATTACTACTGCAGTCCTATATTTTATTTTTGTTCCATTTCAATTTTTTGACTTAAGTTTGATTTGAATTTATGCATCTATTATTTGCTACTTTATATATATATAAACTACAAGGCTTACAGTTTTTAAATATAAATTTTTTAATTTTTTATTCAAGATCCATATGGTTTCATTAAAGATTTTTTAATTAATATAAATATTAATTAATTTTTTAATTAATATAAATATTTTCTAATTTTTTTCATATTATTTCATGTTAAAAATATTAAATATTTTTTATTTCCTAAATCCAGCCTTCAATTTGAAAATTATTGCTCATTCATGTAATAAGGTTTATAGGTACAAATCGGTTAATACTAGGGATAAGCATATGTCAAGTTGATTCACTTTTCCAGTGGAACAAAACCAACATAAAATAGTGACTGAAATAGTGATGGTTAAAAAAAAAGTCCTACCCAACTTGAGAACATTTTTTTGTTCCTATCATAATAAGACAAAAATTAGGGTAAATAGCATCCGTAGTCCCTAAACTAAGACCCATATTTTGAATTCATCATGGAACTACAAAACGTTACATCATTTTATCCTTTAACTATGAAAATGTTACCTAATCATCTTGTCATTAATTGCAACCATTAAAATGGACAGGAAAAAAAAAGTAAAAAACTAGTTTTAATTCTTGAAAACCTTCCATTTGTCATAGAAACCTCAAAACTTTTAAATACCTAAAAAAATAAAGAGACCAATAAAAAGAAAAGAAAACAAACAAGAAAAGAGACAAAGAGAGTTGAGGAAGAGAGAAGGGGCACCCCCTGAGAGAGGGGGCACCCCCTGCAAGTAGGAGAGAGAGAGGGTGGGTCTGGCGGCAGCCACCCTTTAAATACCTTAACAAAATAGTAACCTAATGTGTTAAACGCACAAAATCTCCCTAAACTTTCTATATTGTTACAAAAGTACCCCAAATAAATAAAAAGATTCAAATTAACTAGAAGGTTTCAAAGTTGTAAGCCAAGCAATGCTCTAGAACAGCAGCAGCAACTTCAAGCTGAGATTCGACCTTGATGTAGCCATTATTTCTTAAAACTCGAAGCATAAAAGTTGCAGAGCTCTTTCTTAGCTTCAAAATGACACCTAAATCATATAAAACAGACATCTACAACCAAAGATATGTCCAAAATATCGCAACTGCTTTCAAACTAGCAATAACTCGCAAATCGCGACTTTGAAACTGAGTTTGATTTGTACTATACCTAAATCACATAAAACGGACATCTACAGCCAAAGATATGCCCTCTTAATGTGCAAACTAGGTTTCATGGTCTGCATATGATTTGTAACTCCAGATGTTAACTTTCCAATGAATCAATAATCACTCAATTCCGATCTCTTTAGCTCAAGATATGATTTTTCTATCGGAACATCGTCAATCTGTCAAAATCCTGAAAGAACACAATCCAAATTAAAACTTGTAAAATTGCAAATCAAATCCACTTTTAATCAATTGAGTCCAAATATGCTCTAAGCTACAAAACATACTCAAAATATATCTTTAAGATTCAAAATATATTAAAACATACTAAATATGAGAGAAATAAATATAATAAATATAAGCTTATCAATTTACTTTTATTTTTTTTGTTGCTTTTTCTTTTACTTTTGCTTTCTTTTTTTTAGTATTTGAAAATGTATTGTTATTATTTTAAAGTATTGTTTTTTTTTTCTCTAGTATCAATAAATTAGTTTTTTTCCCTGAGTAATATTTATAATATTTTTATATTTTTTGTATAAAAATATCTTCTATCATATATATTTTAGGGTAAATTCTACCAGTTGTCCCTAAACTATATCCAATGTTGCTAATTTGTCCATAAACTATCAAATGTTGCTTAACCGTCTCTAAACTATATCCAGTGTTACTTAATCGTCCTGACATATAACTTACCATTAAAGATGGATGGAAAAGTGAAGCCGCATCAACAGCCATGTCATTTTTTTACGTCACATCAGCAGCTATATCATTTTTCTGCCCATCCTTAACAGTTGTGATGGAAGACAGGACGATTAAGCAACACTGGATATAGTTTAAGAACAATTAAACAACATTTGATAGTTTAGAGATGAATTAGCAACATTGGATATAATTTAAGGATGACTAGTGGAGTTTACCCTATATTTTATTTATGTTTGAAAAATTATGATGAGAAAAATTAGAATACATATAAAGATATGCAAAAAAAAAATTTATTTAATTTATTTCATCTTAAAATAATATTCAAATATTTTTTTTTTACAAAAATGATAACAATATGTGGTGTGGTATGTTGTGCGATATACCTTAAAAATATGATGTGTGGTGTACCTATACCTAACGGTAATGATATTTAACACTTTGCTCGTCATGCTCTCCCGTCAATTAAACATCCTTCTTTGTAACGCTCTCTCATTGCACTCCAATCTTGCCCATTGCCATTATCTATCACTATTTTCCGTTCGATCCTGTCTAGACATCTCTCTTCAATTGCACTCCAACATCATCGTTTCTTTTCAATCATGCATTGCCGAAGAAAGACGACGATTAACAATCGTGCTCCACTAGATAAAGACAATCATGCACCGCTAAAAGGAGATGACTGCGCACTGCTGGAGGAATACGGCCATCAACAATGTAACACGAAAAGAAGGATGGTGGGCTCACAATTAGGGAGGTCGACTTGGAATCAATAACAGAGGACTCGAGAATCGAATGGGCAAAGCAAAAGATGGCGGCAGTCATGGAGGAGGGAGGATAGTTAGGAGAATGTAGTTTTATTGAAAGATGTAAAAGTTTTGAGGTTTTTATGACAAATGGAAGGTTTTCAGGGGTTAATACTAGTTTTTTACATTTTTTTCGTCCATTTTAATAGTTGCAGTTAATGACAGGATGATTGTTGTAACATTTTCATAGTTAGAGGATAAATGATGTAACATTTTGTAGTTCTATGATGAATCTGAAACATGAATCTTAGTTCAATGATGACCGGGTGTTGTTTACCCTAACAATTAATAACTTCATTATCCAATAAAATTACATCTACAACCAGTTTATAAAATATTCAACATAATACACAATTCAATCTACTTTTATATATACATGTTCTTAGTATATGAATAATTTAGTAATATGAATTATCAAATTTTAATGTACATATTTAAATGGACATGGTCATATATAAATATATGAGCAATTTAGTATTATCATAATTTTTATTATAGGTTTATACATATATCTCATGTTGGAATTGAAACCAACAAAAGAACCGATGTTCTCCCATATATGGAACAAACTTATAAACTATGATTTATTTTTACCCAACCGAACTCAACTCAGTAAGGATGATTCCATGCACTACTAAAAAAAGGGCATTTACCAACTGCAGTTACCAACAATTTTGCATTGGTAATCAATGCTTTGGAAAAAATTTTACCAATTGTTGAATACTAAGTTGTTGGCACTTTCTAACATCTAGACATTAGAAAAAAGGCAAATGGAAATTAACAACGGTCTAAGTTTAATGGTTTTTTACCAATAGTTTAACTTTTACCAACATGCTAGGTCGTTGGTAGCTACCAACGCGTTTGATTGTTGGTAAATTACCAACGGTTTAAGCCATTGTTACATATCAACGCGTTTGACCGTTGGTAATATTTCTAATGCGTCAGACCGTTGGTAATTTTCTTCACATTTAAAAAATTTAAAACAGTTTTCAACACGTAGCTGTTAGAAACTGCCATTTATTAAAAATTTTTTTTGCCTAGATCCAATTATGACTACTTAATTACATGTTGCACACACTAATGGTCATCACATCATGCATCTATAACACTTGAAGCAAATTTGAAATAGCGTAACATTACACAAGAAAGTAAATTACAAGGAAAAATAAAAAATAACCTAAATTACACAAAAACATAAGCTAAATTAAAATTACAAATAAAAAAAAAAAATAACCTAAAATTCGTTTACCTAAAATAACCCATATCTTTTATTTGCCTAGATTATTTCTCTAGCTCATATCTTTTATTTACTCAGCCCATTTTTCCACAAACTGTAGGTTTCTTGGTTCGCCACCACTACCGCTTGTCCACCTTTGCCACCACTGGAAAAATCATCTTAACTGCAGCGACTACACCTCAACCGAAATTTTGACAATCTTGGAGAGAGAAAAGGATGAGAATAAGAAATGGGGCCAACGATTCGAAGGGAAACTTTTATATTATGGAGATTGATAAAATTTATACTTTAGTCCCACATTTTCTACCCCTTTACAAATTGTCCCTCAAGTTAAATTTCTAACAGCTTAGACCGTTGGTATTATAAAGTTTGCTTACCAACAGTTTGGGTCGTTGGTAACCATCAAATTCTGTTAACAACAATATAATATATTGGTAATCACCAACAGTCTAACGATTTCAGGAGTAAGGATTTAAGGCTACCTAATCCATACTCACCCTTAGTAAATAGTGCTAGTAATAATTATTAGTCTCGTCCAAATCTAACTCAAACCAGTTATATACAGCCCTACATTAATTGTCTCGACTTTATATCTGGACAATGCTACGAGTACATGATTCTTATAAACAGGTGGTCGGCTCCATAATTGGGGGAAAAGAAATTGGTGTTTCAGGCTACTCAATCCATACTCGCCCTTAGTTTATTATTTTTTAGTTCTTGTTCCAAATTTTGCAACACAAATAAAAATGTAAATCGGGTCATACCGGCTGCATCCGACTTCAATCGGATCCCCGACTATCGGTCGACTGTATGGCAATGCTCCTCTGGACCGCACGGCGATGGTGAAGGGTGATATTTCTTACTATCCCTACTGAATGATATGATCCTCGATGGCCCAATAATTTTCCAGAACCGAAACTCGAAAGGAACGGACGTCAAATGGAGCCAGATTTGTTGTTTGAATTGAATTTTTGGTCTTCTGGTGTTAACTCCGACGTGGTAACAATATCGCGCGACGTCGCATTTTTTCAAATTGCTCCCGCCAAAAATCCCAGGACCTGACCATTGTTCGCGTCACGTTTAAGGGTCTTTTAAGACAATGTTGCTAGTTTATAGTAGCAGAAGATGTAACATCTGTCCATGTTTGAGCCGCGCGAAACTGCGAACTCGAAACGTCGACCTCTCTCCCCTCACAAACGATTTTCAGTGTTTTCTTTTTTCGTCTTCGCAAGTAGAAGCAGGAGATCGTGCCATCCAAGCGAAATGAGAACACCAATAAATTCATCTCAAAACCATGCATCGATTCATCAGCAAAGAAAGAAACTTGCCTATTTCTGTGATACATACCTGCTCAATCATCCAAATCCATATCCATGGCCGCCCTTTTCACCATAGTGCTCACAGACACCGACGTCAAGAAGCGGTTGGCAGTTCCAACTGATGTTCTGCCGCATTTTGGCATCCCACACGGAGCTCATTCTGTTGTTCTGAGGGTCAAGGACTCCGATGGAGAAGTCCGGAGATTCAGCTGCACCACCAGAGCCTTAGGCTACTCCAAGCCTGTGTTTCAAGCTGGGTGGCTCGAGTTTGTGCGAGCCAAAGAGCTGCGAACAGGGGACTTAGTACTATTGTACGAAGAAGATAACGCGGATGCTGGAGCTGAGTACAGAATCGAAGTGCGGCGATACATGAACATGAGGTTAATGGGTAACGACATCTGGGAAAGGGTGGCCTAACTTCAGCAGCGTGTCCATTGGCAACCGTTCCCGCCTCCCCTGTTGGCTTTCTGTATGTTGTTTTTACTTCTGGGAATGGAGTAGCTCGAGTCCTACCTAATTAGTCTTTTAATTATGAAGTTTATGCTAATCTGTCATGCCACGTCAGCTAGGCTTCTGTTTTCTGATGCTTGTTGGGTGGGCTTTGCTTAATTTCAATGGAATGTGTGTGAGAAGTTAATTTACTGGATCCCAAATGGTGTTCCTGAAAATATATGCCAGTCAATCACAAAACTAGGCCATCATGGATTTAATTTAAATTCATATTCTATTCAAGGCAGCTGATAATGGACGAAACAGATCATCCTACACTACCAAAAAAGAAAAAGAAACGAAACAGATACTAAGATATCACCACTTCTAAATTCAATTTCTATAGTGCTTAGGTCAATCCTTTACATCCTTCGCTCCTCCCACTTATGCATTTGCTGATTTAATATTTCTTCCAGTTACCCAAAAGCATGCATCTGTCATGATCCAGCAATGGGAAACCGATGCCTGTATCCTGATAACTTTGGTTTTGAGCTCCAACTTGGTACTGGCCCTAGCTAGGAACTATCTCTGCGGTCTTGGTGCCTGAATTACCAGCAGAACCAATGCCACTCACTTCAAAAGCATTTTTTTTTCTTTTGATGAAAAAATTCAGCCAAGATTGGGAAATAAGCAATGGTAATCCAAAAACAGTCATTAAACTTGGTTGTTTTGCGTTAAAATTGTCTGATCTGATCCGATGATAATGCGCGGATGAGGAAGAAGTAAGAATAAAGACGTTTCTCCCTTTTAAGAAAAAAAAAAAGGACTAGTAAAGAGCTAGTATAACTAACCAATCGAGTCCTACCGGATTCATCTGACTTCCAATCGGATGCCCGCTGCCGAGTATTGTATTTGGCGGTTTGGTTGCTCAATTTCGTTCTCGGTCCAGTGCCGGCTGTGCAGAGATAAGAATCGAAAGAGCGCTCGCTAAATGGTGATGGTTTATTCCACGGCCGATAGATTTACGGAAACCCCCCAAGGTTTGGTATATTTAAAATTTTTTCCCAAAGTTTTAAAATATTATCCTTTTGCCCCTGAACTTTTTGCACTATCTAACACTAAGTGCCCTAGAGCGTCCTAATAGTGGGAGCAGATCAGAGAGTGAAAACATCCCTTTAAGTAAGTAAAAATGTTATAAAAATAAGAGCATGAGCGACAATTGAGAGCACAAGCAAGATTGCAAGGGCGGGAGCATTGACTTAAAATACAAATATTATGTCACTTAGGTATAACATAACTCTAGAGTTAGAAATGAACCGAACCAAGCCAAAAAGGAGAAACTAGGCTCTGCTCAACTA
>KK906957.1:2916-16538 GCA_000696445.1 Aquilaria agallochum
CTAGGCATGATTTCAGTAGGCAATTTCATGGCATTAACAAATTTCCTAGCCACTATAGACACAGATGCACCAGTATCAAACAGAACACTAACAGGCATACCATTAAGGTAAATGTTACCTCTTAGTGCTCTTCCCTGTTCTGATGTCTCTAGCCTCTCCACTTGGAAGACTCTACCAGTTCTCTGCACTAGAGGCTGAGGCACTGGAGGAACTGGCCTCTGCTATCCCTCCCTAGGTGCTCCCCCTCTAGGCCCTGCCCTAATAGGCATTACTGGACCTTGGTCTTTTGGCCTCTTTTGAACCTATGGGCAGTCTTTGATCCAATGGTCCATGGATCCACATCTTAGACACAATTGGGTATCAAAGTAGCAAGGTTTCTTTCCATGAAACTTCTTACACTTAGGGCACCTTAAGCCAGGGAATTTCCCCTTAACCTTGCCCTCACCACCAAAATGGGAACTCTTGGCAATTCCCTTGCCATGTGGTGGCTTCTTCTGCTTGCCTCCTGCCTGACTACTTTCCCCTGGTCCACTGGGAAAGTACTTAGTCTGATACTCCTCTTGCTCTACTAATAGAGTTTTCTGCACTACTTCATAATATATAACTACTTCAAAAGGTCTAATAGCCTTTCTAATGTCTGACTTTAGGCCTCTGACAAATCTTTTGGCCTCCAATTCCTCCAATCCATGATAATGAGGAGCATACATCACCAACTGATTGAATTTGTGCTCATACTCTAGGACACTGACATTGTCCTGCCTTAGAGCATCAAATTCAGCTTGCTTCATATCCCTTATAACATCACTGATGTACTGCTCCTGGAATAGCTGTGTGAACTCTAGCCAGCTCATCTCAATATCTCTTCCTGGCCTTCTCCCATTCTGGAAAGCATACCTATCTCTGGTGCTCCTCCACCATATCTCTGCACTGCCTACCAGATTGTAGGTAGCCAATGACACTTTCTTGGTGGAGCTGAGTGGCATCCTCTTAAACATTTTTTCAATGAAGATTAACCACTCCTCAGCTCTCTCTCTAGCCCAGCTCTTTTATCAAACTATGGAGGTCTTAGGCCTTATAACCTCTCCAATAGTCTGACTTAATCTATGCCTTCCAGATCATCTGATCTATGTCTCCTGGATCTATGAGAGCCATCTGTATGGTGATGCTCTCTATGATCTCTGTGCCTTCTCCTAGATCTTCTTTCATGGCCTTCCTCAATCTCATTCCTAATGGAGGAATGGCATAGACTGAAGGATTGGTCCTAGATACCTGACCAATCTTAGACCTTACTCTTCTTCCTCTTGGATTTTCTCCTATCTTCATCTTCCTCCTCAAAAGTTTCATCATTTATGTCTTCTAAGCTTCTAGAAGGAACACATTCAGATGTGTTCCTAGTATCCTCTTCTGGTTGTTGTTGTGCATCCCAAACTGCTTCTGCTGGAGCTACTTGGACTCCTTCCTATTCTGCTTGAATAAGCCTTACTAAGTTTTCATTGATTAGAGCTAAGTTCCTCTGAAGCTCTAACCAAACCTGAGGCACCTTAGGGTTCGGTACCCCCTGTTGCCCTTGATTCCCTCTATTCTGTCCATTTATTTGTTGCCCAAAATTAGCAGGAGGCCTTCGGGTTGCTTCGCCTCTCATTGTGGTAACCATGTTTACTTCCTTCATTGATGATCCATCATAGAGCACATATAAAGATCATAGGTATTCCAATGGTACTTGACACTAGCAGCTGAACAAACTGAGTTCATATATGTAGATGCATGCAATGCAACTATATGCTATGTACATGTATAAACCATGCCCTGATACCAACTTCTATTACCCACTCCGGGGTAGTCCAATTATGGTGCCAAAATTGTGCATTTAGACTCCCAAGATTGGTAATGTTCTGTAGGCCATCCGAACACTACCCTTAATGTGCATACCCAAGTGGCCCTCTTGGGCACTATGTAAACACATGCATATTGGTCCAACCATCACACACATATTCACATTTCATGCACACCAGCTAGGAAGGAAAATAGTAGCACAAGTCTTAATCTTGGCTACCACACATTAGGCAATTTTGTCAAGTTCTAGTGATCAGCCACTGCACATGTAACTTCCACTAATAAAATATATCATTCTAGCCTCATACCCCTATTTTATTTGCTCCATTATGAAGTAGAGACCTAGAGCAAACCAAGGAATTTTGTTTTACATCAATAGCCTACCTATGGACCAAGTTATGGATTTTTGAAGTTGGTTACAAAATTCTGACCAAATGAATAGTAACTCAGCCAACTTTGCAACGTCATATATTTGGCTACAGAGCTCTAAATCCAGAAATTCGAAATCCCAGTTAACCCTATAGACGTCCTCTAGGTGTGGTCAAAATTTTATACCATGATTCATTCTACACAGGGAGATATTAAACTTTAGGTCAAGAGTCAAAATTCTGGCAACTTTCGGACCATTTTGCCCATACAATTTTTCCAAGCCATGCAAACACTTCATTCACAAGGGGAAAGCCCTCCAAGGCTATCCCATATATGTCCATTAGACATAGGAATCACATTACCTTTTGTTTTAACAACTTTATGTGGCCAAAACAGAATTTACAAGTAAGCAGCCCATCATTCACACTTAGGCAGCTTTGCACCACATCACTTACATAGCCAAAACATTACTCAAATGTTCACATACTTGTCTCATTTTACGTAAACTACATGTACATGAATACATNTGGCAACTTTTGGACCATTTTGCCCATACAATTTTTCCAAGCCATGCAAACACTTCATTCACAAGGGGAAAGCCCTCCAAGGCTATCCCATATATGTCCATTAGACATAGGAATCAAATTACCTTTTGTTTTAACAACTTTATGTGGCCAAAACAGAATTTACAAGTAAGCAGCCCATCATTCACACTTAGGCAGCTTTGCACCACATCACTTACATAGCCAAAACATTACTCAAATGTTCACATACTTGTCTCATTTTACGTACACTACATGTACATGAATACATGCACTACAATATGGTCTTAACTCAGCTAAATACATATCCTAGGTTACAGGAGGTCCTGAGACACAATGGACTCCAAAAACAGGATGCTGGACAGCTGCTGCACAACACAATAATTACCAACATTAAAAATACCAAAGGCGCTCCTAAAATCACCAAACATTCCGGATCATAACTAGAAATATGGAAGTTCATGTACCTGAAATTTCAGATCAAAAATCAAACCACAAAGGTTAGTTTCAAGGTGATCTTTCTGCTGGACCTGAAATGACAGAATTGAGGGGAGCAAGTTTCATTGAGAAACTTAGTAAGGGTAACACTTGGTTTCTTAAGCTAATGTGATCCTCATTAAAACTCGCATCCAAAGACACTATAACACAAAAACCACAATGCATATATACAAGATATAGCAACCAAATGCAGCAGCCAAACATAAACAGCAAACACATGAAATGCAGCAAGAACAATAACCATAGATTAGTCCGTAAAACATGAAATAAACTTAAATAAATCACTATGGCAGCCCTCCTCAAGCTAATGCTTGGTATTAGGAGGATTTTAATAGTATTTAGTACTAACTTTGGGCTCTAGAAACCCTCACTTTACTGCCATCATTGTGCACTTCACACTAGGTCACAAAACCTTCAATAAGTGCACTCCTCTCACTAAGCTTGGTTCATCAAGCACATGGCTCTCTTCCAAGCTTAGCTCTAGCTCCATGGATGTTTGAAAATTACATAAAACATTCCATGAGAGCAAGAGAACCCTTACCAAAGTGGGTAGGCCGAAAATCAAGCTTGATCCTTGAAGTATGCAAGAAATAGCTCTAGTTTGCTTCCAATTGCTTCCTTTTGCCTTCAATTTCAATCAATTGCAAGTTTGAAGGTGTGGTGGCTATGGAGGAAGTATGATTGTGGTCTTGGGCTGGGGGAGGACGAAAATGAGAGAGGGATAAGTGATTTGGCCACTTAGATGGCCTTAAATGAGCTTAAGGGCACCAAAACACACTTAACAAGCTTAACCTTGCTTTATGTCATTTTCCTTCCCACTAATTATGCTTTCTTTGTCTTAAAATCATTGGTACACATGTGCCCAAAATTTTTGACTAATTATCAAGTCTTGGCTGCCTCCCCCATGGTGGGATAACCCAACAATTCCACCCTTAGACTTAAGTCAAAAGCTTGAACACCTTAAGGTTTACACTAGGACATTTAGGTCCTTATTGCCTTTAGTGTTTCCTTTGTCCAAACTTGTCTTCCATGAGCAATTTGGTCCTCCAATAGCACTTTCATACCATTCATATCCTTCCCATAGCTCTCCAAATCTCTTTTGTGAAAGGTTTGCAATTGAGTACCCGAATTTCCAAAATCTTACAAAAAAGTCCATAGGTTGCTTGACAAACATGCAATCCTTAAGGCTTTTCTTAGGGACCAGGTTACCAACTTGAAACACTTTTAAGGAGGTGTTGATCATGGCTTTTACCCCCCATACTTCAATTACTATGTTGAGAATTACACAATATAATGGTTTTTAGCCATTATGACACACTTGTAATTCTCCCATTTTGTGAGGTGGTAACAAATACTAGCAATGTTTTTGATGCATTTTCTTAAAGTGAAATTCAAGTAAAAGCAAGTGCCCGCATAATACATATTAGGCTAATAACTCAATGCATGAAAGGTTTTAAAATTGGACAAGTAATTAACTAGCCAACTGCAACTAGCGTGGGACACCGATTCCGTAGTCTTCCTAGAAGGGCCCCATTTGGGGTAAGGACACTACATATTACTTGTAAAATAATTTAAATCATTATGAGCAACTAGTTACTTAGACTACCCTGTAGAGGAAATATGCATGTATTGTCCTGGCTATGTAATATCATGTCAATAAAGCTATAAAGGAAACCACAGCATGCTAGTTAATAAAACATATGTTAAAACATGCCTAGATGTGAAAATTGTAGTTGCTTTAACTTCAAGTAACAACTGTGCAGATATATCTTGACCTTATATGCACCTAAATGTAACCTTAGTGTTATACACACCAACGGACACTAGTTGAGGCAATACTTAGTATGAAAAATGTCATACATACATTAGTGACAATAATACATACTAAGATCCACCCTTAGTTTTCCACCTAAGCAGCCTAGCATCAAGTGGCAAGCCTCACTTTCCTTGTGAATACCTTGTTTTGAAAGTTAAAAAGACCACACTTTGGTCAGTACTAACTTACATTATAAGTTTACGTTATCCACAAGGTTCATACTTAGAAAGTACCTTCAAAATGAATAAAACTTAGCACTAACAGTCACCCCTCACCTACTATTAGGCCCAATTAGCCTTCTAAGAACCTACACAATACTTAAGGGGTGAGTACTCGAAAGTACTTAGTAAGGGATTTAACACTTGTAAGTAAAACATATGCAAGGCATGCAGAAAAATATATATATGCAACCAAGACAAGCAATCAAACAACATAACAAACAATAACCACAAGCAGTTTGTAATCAACAAAAATAATGCAATTTAATGTATGGGTGGATGAGTGAATGCACATTTTATGCACTTTGGACTTCCTTGCACTTGGAGGGGTTCTTAACTATCATGAGCTCATACAACTGGGGTAGTTGGATACTAGCCTTAGTATCCGATGCAAGCATTTGATTAAACCCCATGAAGTCCTCTTTACGGGGCGCCTTAAGTAAGTTACTATTTACTTAACCTTGTCCGCCTTTTATTGGCTACTTAAAGTAAGTAATTACTTACACACCTCTTACCTGTAACTTCCCCTTACTTGTTGTCCTAGGTAATTTAACTTAGTGGCCAAACTTTGCCAAGTTCCCCTGAACTAGACTCGGGCAACTTAGTGGATTCACTTACCAAGCCCGTCGACTCGGTTGGGACCTCTTTGTGTGCCTCACAATGCCTAGAGGTACTTGGCTACTACCCTTAGGCCATTAGGGTTCTCAAACGTTCTTGAGTCCCTATTAAATTCCAAAGGTTCATAACCTCACACCTTGGCTGTTACCACCTCACAAAAAATGGG
The DNA here is from genome assembly GCA_000696445.1 of Aquilaria agallochum. Taxonomy (NCBI): domain Eukaryota; kingdom Viridiplantae; phylum Streptophyta; class Magnoliopsida; order Malvales; family Thymelaeaceae; genus Aquilaria; species Aquilaria agallochum. The sequence continues at coordinate 8,977 of KK906957.1, forward strand.
AGAATTACAAGTGTGTCACAATGGCTAAAAACCATTATATTGTGTAATTCTTACTATAGTGATTGAAGTGTGGGGGGTAAAAGGCATGATCAACACATCCTTAAAAGTGTTCAAAGTTGGTAACTTGGGCCCTAAGAAAAGCCTAAAGGATTGCTTGTTTGTCAAGCAACCTATGGACTTTTTTGTAAGATTTTGGAAACTCGGGTACTCAATTGTAAAACTCTCGAGAAATATATTTGGAGAGTTATGAGAAGGATATGAATGGTATTAAAGTGCTATTGGGGGACCAAATTGCTCATGGAAGACAACTAAAGACAAAGAAAACACAAAAAGGCATAGACGACCTAAGTGTCCTAGTGTAAGCCTTATGATGTGTACCTTTTTTAGTTAAGTCAAATGGAGCAATTTGCAGTTTCCCCAACACCATAATTAATGAGAAGGAAAATGACATAAAGCAAAGTTAAGCTTGTTAAGTGTCTTTTGTGCCCTTAAGCTCATTTAAGGTCATTTAAGTGGCCAAATCACTTATCCCACTCAAGGGATGGCTGGCCAAAGCATGGCAAGAAAGTCAAATGTGGGCCAATAAATGAAGACTAAGAAACCATGGTCTTGTGGCAAGGAAAATGACATAAAGCTTAATTAAGGCTATTAAGTGTGTTTTGTGCACTAAAGTCTTTATAAGTGGTTATCTTTGTCTTTATCTCCCACATTTGGTCTCTTCCAGCAGAAAAAATGTAGCATCTCCACCCCCACACTTCTTCCATAGCTATCATACCTCCAAGATTAAAATTGAAGGCAAAAGAAAGCAAGAAAGGACAATTGGAAGCTATGTGGTGCTAATACTTGGGTGCACCTAGGATCAAGCTCCAATTTCAGCATACACTCAAGGTAAGGGTTCTCTTGCTCTCATGGAATGTTTTCTACAATTTTCAAACATACATAGAGTTAGGGCTAAGCTTGGAAGAGAGCCATGAGCTTGATGAACCAAGCTTAGTGAGGGGAGTGCACTTATTGAAGGTTTTGTGACCTAGTGTGAAGTGCACAATGATGGCAGTAAAGTAAGGGTTTCTAGAGCCCAAAGTTAGTACTAACTACTGTTAAAATCCTCCTAAGACCAAGAATTAGCTTGAGGAGGGCTTCCATACTGATTTATTGAAGTTTATTGCATGTTTTACGGACTAACGTATGGTTATTGTTGTTGCTGCATTTCATGTGTTTATTTGTTGTGAATGGCCGCTGCATTTGGTTGCTATATCTTGTATGTATGCATTGTGGTTTTTTTGTTTTAGTGTATTTGGATGCATGTTTTAATGAGGGTCACATTGCCTACTGAATCCAAGTGTTACCCTTACTAAGTTTCTCAATGAAACTTACTCCCCTCAATTCTGTCATTTCAGGTTCAGCAGAAAGATCACCTTCAAACTAACATTTGTGGTTTGATTTTTGATCTGAAATTTCAGGTACATGAAATTCCATATGTCTAGTTGTGATCTGGAAATTTTGGTGATTTGAGGAGCACATTTGGTAATTTTAATGGTGGTACTTACTGTGTTGTGCAGCAGCTGTCCAGCATCCTGTTTCTGGAGTCCATTGCATTTCAGGCACTCCTGTAACTTAGGGTGCATATTTCACTGAGTTAAGACCATTGTGTAGTGAATGTATGCATTTACAGGTAGTGTATGCAAAATGGTACAAGTATGTGAACATTTGAGAAATGTTTTGGCTATGTAAGTGATGTGGTGCAAAGCTGCCTAAGTGTGAATGATGGGCTGCTTACTTGTAAATTCTGTTTTGACCACATAAAGTTGTTAAAAGCAAGGGAATGTATTTCCTATGTGTAATGGACATATATGGGGTAGCCTTGGAGTGCTTTTCCCTTGTGAATGAAGTGTTTGCACACCTATGAAATTTTGTATGAACAAAATGGTCATAGAGTTACCAGAATTTTGACTCTGCACTTAAAGTTCTATATCTCCCTGTGTAGAAGGAATATTTGTATGAAATTTTGACCAAATCTTGATAAAATCTAGAGGTTGAACTGGAATTTTGAATTTCTGAATTTGGAGCCCTGTAGCCAAAGATATGAAATTGCAAAGTTGGCTAAATTACTGTTCATTTGGTCAGAATTTTGTAACCAACTTAAAAAATCCATAACTTCGTCCATAGGTGGGCTATTGATGTAAAATAAAATTCCTCGGTTTGCTCTAAGTCTATAGTTGATAAATCAGCAAAGAAAACATGGGGCTACATGGCTAGAATGATACAGTTTATTAGTGGAAGTTACAGGTGCAGTGGCCGGTCACTAAAACTTAACAAGATTGCCTAATGTGTGGTAGCCAAGATTAAGACTTGTGCTAGTGTTTTCTTTCTTTGCTTCCATGGTGTGCATGAAATGTGAATATGTGTATGATGGTTGGACCAATATGCATGTGTTTACATAGTGCCCAAGAGGGCCACTTGGTTATGCACACTAAGGGTAGTGTTCTGATGGCCTACAGAACATTACCAATCCTGGGAGTTTAAATGCACAATTTTGGCACCATAATTGGACTACCTCAAAGTGGGTAACATTGGCCATTGGAGGACTCATACAATACTTGGTCCTTCCTTAGTACCTTATTTATGACATAAGGTACCAAACTTATCCACCTTTCCTTAGCCCTTTTAACCACCCACTTATTACCCATTTATTGATGCATAGTTTAGTCTTAAGAGCACTTTTGAGCCTTGTTAGGATGCCAACTAAGACTTAGGAATTGATTTGAGATAGTTAGAAACAAGGTTGGCCTAATTTAAGCATAATGCTATAGCATTGAATGTCATGGTGCAACAACATCATGTTTTTATGGGAGTTGCTGGAAATGGTGTGATGGCACCAACATAAATGGTGTGACTACATTACCCTTGCAAGCTGCCAAATTCTACTCGATGCTATCACGTCAAATTTTTTGTGTGATCGCACCAATCGTACAACTGCATTTTCCCTTTTGTTTGATGGCCAAACTTGCTTCCAAACCAATTCCAATAAACCCTTGGCTCATTCAAACTTACTCCTAGGTATTTAAACAATTATAATGCATCAATTTATCATGCCAAAACTTAAATCCCTTACCTCATATCCAAGTTAAGCTAGATCCAAAGCCAATAAACCACACAAAATTCACTTGAGCACAAGTTACTTCCCCTGAGTTCCAAGCCTAAATCTAAGAAAAATGGGCACTACAAGCACTAAATTAACGCCATCAATAATCATATTTCATGCTTAGAACCAATTTAAACCCATAGATAAAACATACCTTTGGGTTTCAACTTAAACGTGGGGGAATGAGTTCTAAAGCACCAAATACACCAACTTCTAGTTAGGAGCTTGACATAATTCCCTTGGGACCCTTAATTTTAATGGAGAATGAAGAAAATTTGGAAGATTTGAGGACCAATGGCTATGGGGAAGAGATGAACGCAAAATGAGATGGGAGAGATGATGAATAGTGCTTGATTTTTCTAAAATAAATATCTCCACCCACCCCTACTATAACTTTGACTTACTTCCTCCACTTGTCAAATTAATTTCTTTTTGCTAGGCTTCTACCCTAAGTGATCCCTTTAGGTCCCATAGCTAAATGTTTTCCTTGACCCTTGCCTTTAAACTTTATGCCATAAGTGGCACAATAGCCCTAATTCTTTAGTTAATGTGTTTTGGTCCCCAAACTCTCATTATTGGTTCTAACGGTTAGAGTAACTTATGGCCTTAAATTGTTTGATAAAAATTAATTGTAGGACCTTAATTTCACCAAAATTATAGTCATGCCACTCACTTGGGTCAAAATTACCATTTTACCATTTTACCCCTTTAGTGGCATTTTATACTTAGGAACTCAATACAACCTTACTTAGCTTATTTTTCTTGCTTAATAGGGAACTAATTTGAGGTATGTAAATAGAAACAATTAAATTAAACTTTCTTACCAGGTCAAAATAGGTCATTAACTAGGAAGGCCGTTACTTTCTCCTCTACTTCAAAAATTTAGTTCCCTAAATTCCGAGTTAACCGAGCTGAACACTTAGAAGTTAGTTATCTTAATCCCACTCGATCCTTACTCATGGTCTTATCCTTACTATGGTTACTCGTAGCCTCTTAACCATGAGCTTACTCCATGTTCTTAGCTTCTTGACTTATCGATCAAGAAAACTTAAGGTACTACTTTGGAGACCTCTCCTTGGAGAAGTTACTCATGGGGTGGACACTTTACCTTGGTTCACTAGGCACTTTCCTATACTCCCAATTTCCACTTAGGCCTATGTAACTAAGAACTGAGTTGCTCCACTTTGGCCATTCCCCTCAACTGGTACTTTTGGAAGTACTTAGCCTCCCAAGTTAAATCTTTATTCTTAGTGGGACTTAGCTAAACCTTACTTCATGCATAGGCTCTCATGTCTCACTTAGGTGTTCTCTTAGTCACCCCACAACTTAGTGCTTTTGGCATAATTTAACTTGGCAACTCTTACTCTCAACTTAGGCATTTAAGGCACTTTAGGTGCATCTTAACTTTGTTGCTTTTTAATGTCGTAGGCACACAATTCTTGTGGTAACTTATCCTTGGCCTCGTTAGGTAGCTTATCAACATTTACTACCTATATGCCTCTTAGCCTTAAGGCCATCCACAAGCTTAATACCCGCAGCCTTGTTATAGTCACCTTAGCCATATAGACTTCTCATCTTTTTGACATCTTTGGATGTGATTTCCACAGTTCAACTCCTAATCTTTGACTCCTCCAGGTAATCTTTTAACACACTTAGGGCCCTCATCTATTCTCTATCTACTTAGCCATTCATTGGCCTAAACTCTTGAGGCACCCTTAGCATGGTCCTTTATTCTTTATACCTAGTAGTCATTCCTTAGCGAAGTTGGCCTGCTTTGGCAGCGGGATGTTTATGGTCATTATAGCCCATTCTTAGGTCTCTTTAGATTACCTAATACCAATCTTTAACACCATTATTCAACTTTTCTCTGGTGCTCTAAATATCCCACGTTGTCCAACATGTCATTGTCGTGACTTTTTAAGCCTTATTTTGGTTACTCAACCATCTTGGGTGTATACTTGGCACCAAGCTTTCTTACGCTTTACTATCCTTCTTAGCTCCCCTTAAGATTCCTTAGGACTCTTTTTCCATTTTGTCCTTCAAGGTCCTTTTGAACTTTTATACTTGGGTGCATTTTTTGTCTCAAAACATATGCCACACCCTTTGGACATTCTTAGAAATTTTAGTTCACTTGAGTCCAACTTAGCATTCAGCATTTAGATCTTCATACTTCTCCTCCTTCTTCATGGAATCCATAGGAGTCTTTCTTAACACCCCTGACCAATTGGGTTAACACAACCTAGAGTGCCACCCATGAGTGCTCCTATCACTCTCTTATGCCTGAATAAGACTTACAGCTTCAATGCCTATGCCTTATTTCCTGTTACTTAGGCATACTCTTAGGTCATTACCTCATTAGCCCATCCCTAGGCATTAGCCACCATGACTACTTAGTATGATTTACATGCCCATAGCCCACCTTGTGTGCTCATTTTGGCTCAACTTAGGCCTACAACCCCTTTATGCCCGGGGGAGACTCACTTGGTACCTCTTGGCCTCACACCTCACTTAGGCACTCAAAGTCTTTTCAAACTCTTAACTATCTAGAGTTTTTATTTTGTTAGTGTTGTGCCCAAAAGCCAATCATGAGATGATTATATTTTTGCACATTGAGTCATGAAATTTTATTAAGGCATTAATCTAGGAATTATGTTTGTCATTTTGTTTCTGTGTAATGTAATAAACATAATTATAGCCCTAGAATAATGATATTCTTAAATGTCCCTGGTCTAGTATTACCGTGGAGTGGGTTACAATAATGCATAACGACTAGCATATATGGAGACTAATATAAGATATGTAGTCTACATATGGGTATAAGTTGGAGAACTTGTGTGCTGGACCAACCCACCATGAGAATGCTACATGGATCGTTATATGAGTGCCATAAGTGATTCTCATAGTGATCATGGTATATGTAGTCCTTTGACCTAAGGTTATCAAGGTTCCCTACATGTGAGTCTCATACTTTGATACTTCCTTTTGTTGCTTGCAACTGAGTGAACTTGAAGGAGGTCATTGGGTATGTCACATATCATGCTGATGGTTTTGTATGATCAAGATGGGATTTGTCCCTCCTATGTAATGGGAGAGATATCTTCGGGCCCCTTGATAGAGTAAGACTAAGAAAATGTGTGGCCATGCTCGGATGAGTTGATAGATGATATAAATGTCATCAGTTTAAGTTAGTCTACTTGGTAATCAAGAAACCAAAGATTGGGCTATGCGAGAGTGAAACATTCAATGTCTCGTGCTTAGTCTTAATATCTTGGACAAAGGGACAATGGCATGTACGAGTAATGATCATAAAGGTTTAGTTAAATTACTGACCAACTTGTCACTTGGATAGCAATGATGTGTTGCGAGACACCGCTCATTGCTTATGATCATAAATGTGATTTATGATCATTGCCAATGTGCGGAAAGCCTATTAGGTCATGCACATAAAGCCTATTTGAGTGAATGGGCTAATTTATTTGGGTCATGGTTTCATGATAATTTCATATTAATAATTGGCCAAAAAGTTGAGCCATTATTAAGCCCGAAATTAAACCTAATTGGATTAGGGCTTTGAAACCCATCAGACTTGGAAGTTGGGTCGCATTATAAATACATCATATAGTAAGAAATTCATAGCTTTTGCGCTAGCCCCCTAAAATTTTTGACTGCACTTTTTTCTTGTCATTCCTTAGAGGATGCATGCTAGCACTGCAACCACAAGAGAAACGCATCTACCGGGATGTGGTAAAGGCATGGTGATCCTGAGAGGCTCATGTAGATACCATAGAGAGCTTGAACACATCAACTGTTTAGATTTTGTGATTCGACTTAACTGTTGGGTGAAAGATCTCAATCAAATTAGGTATGAAAATTTTAAACACCCAATTTATCCTGTTTTGCTTGGATCCTAGAGGGTTTTGGTTATATTCCACTATGCTTGTTTGGCTCCTGAAACCCTACAATGGTATCAGAGTTACTAGTGAAACCCTAAATCGGATTGAATGTCGAATCGCATGATGTATTGTGTGTTCGGTTGCTTTCAATCATGATTAATTAGATTGATTTATGATGCATGAAATTGAAACTTGTAATGTATGTATGATGATAGCCAAAGGCTATTGCCTCCTCGGTAGTAACTCCCTGCCAGAATATTGGCCGAGGAGTCTGACGTCACCCAAGAGGGGATCTTTTCACTGACCTCGGAAGGTGCGAAGTCAAACACTATGAGCTCGAGACTTTGGTTAGCTCGTCAGGAATTTCAAGGACAACACCATCTCCATCGAGGGGCCAAACTGACTGCCCCGAAGAGGATCTTGCCCGAACAAGAAACACCTGAACAAGGGAATCCCCAAACTATGGGTGTGAGTCCCGAAGAAGGTGTCCATCAAGGGAACTCCCAGAACTATGGGATAGATCCCGA
>KK906961.1:0-13419 GCA_000696445.1 Aquilaria agallochum
GTTGTCTGCCGAGTTTGATAAGTTCGATAGGCTTATCCGGACTGTGGCAGACTGGGACCCCGAGGTCCTTCCGCGTTCATTTTACCCTTTTCCATCAAGTGGGACCTCATGATCGAGGAGGTCCTTCGGGAACTGGGAGTGGTGAATGCGCACAAGAGTGATCCTGGTATGCCTGTGCCCGTTCTTCCGGGGAAGAAGGCTTGGATAGTCATGCTCCTTCGTGGTGAAATTTCATATGAGGCTTTTGCCGAGAGTAAGTCACTTTTTAGGGTTTGATATCTATTTTCCTTTTGGACTTACACTGATATTTTGTCCTTTTTTGCAGAGATGGGCGATCAATCCACTAACTTGTACAACTTCCTCTTCCTTGGGCAGGCCGAGAGGGGGGAGCAAATGCCCAAAAAGGAGCCTGTCAAGAGGAAGAAGACGACCAGTGGACCTTCTAAGTCCAAGAAGGCTAAGCCTGCCACTCTTCCTTCCCCCGAAGGCGTGATTGAGGTGCAAGATTGGTCCCCTGCCCCTCCTCCAACCCTCGCGGATCTTCCTTCAGATCCTGCCCTCCTTGGAGCAGCACCAAGCCCCTTCCTTATTGCCGAGACTTCGGCCGAGCAAGGATTTGCTTAGGAGCTCGAAGAGAGCAGAAGAAGGAAGGGGAAGGATGTTCCCGACAGAGTCCGAGGGGGCGAGTCTAAAGATGATGTTGCCGAAGTTCCACCAGGTTGGTTCCTTAGCCATTCCTCTACAAATCTTAGTATTTTTCGCATCTACGATTTTTTGGATGAATGGCTAAGGGATGATGTTTTGGCGGAACTTCGGCGTGATATTGCAGAGGACATGCTTGCTGCTCCCTGGATGGAGACTCACATTCATCGGAGGGCTTTTCGGGATAGGAGGATCTCGCAAGATAAGGTGCCGACGGAGCCCTTCTGGATGTTCACAGAGGACATGAATTTGTTCTCTGAGGATAGCCAGCTGATGGCTCCCCAGATGGCGACGGGGGTGATGACCAATGCCACCTTCCAATCGCTTGTCACTGAGTGCCCCAATGAAGAGATCCTCACGGCGAGGATGACCGAGCATGCCACCCAGGTGGTTCTCTCTTCTTTTTTACTTAGAAAATTTTCATCTAAGTTTTTATCTCCCTCTGATACTTATTCAGGGCCCTTTTTTCCTATAGCTTTTGGCAAATAACGCATACTTCCGTGCCTGGGTGGCAAAGTAAACGGAGTCCCGTTCTCGGTCCGAAGATTCTCTACACAAGACGAAGGAGTTCTGCGCCAAATATGTCCTCAAATACGGCGAGTTGAACAAGATTGAGAAGGAGGACATTGTGAATCTTCGGGTCGAGCTCACGGCTAGCGAACAGGAGCTTCTTCTTGACTTCTCAACCAAGGTCGAGGACCTCGGCTCAAAGTGTGCCGTTCTCTCTTTGGAGAACGAGGCCCTTCGGAAGGAGAACGCTGAAGATAGCGAGAACCTTCTGAAGGTGCTCGCTTTGAATGCCGAGCTCCAAGCTGAGGTTGACTCTCTGAAGAAGGAGGCAAAAAGCAAGAAGAAGAAGAAGCTGGAGGGGAAGATTGCTGAGCTCACAGCTGAGCTGTCAGCCCTCCGTACCGGGAAGGATCAGTCTAACCAGATGACGAAGGTGTCTTACCAAGACGGCTTCTGCTTGGCGCGTCATCAGGTCCTTCTTTGGTACCCTGAGCTCAACCTCTCCCACCTGTCCACTCTGGAGTTTCCCAAAGATCCCAGGTGGACATGGTCCAAGCTGGAGTTTCTCAATCTTCCATCTGCTGGGCCAGTGCCTCTGGGTAATCCTGTTGAAGTTGCAAATGCCGAAGAAACGCCGAGCGCCCCCACTTAGCCATAGGCTTCTTCCTTCTTTCTTGTACTCCTACTGCTTTGTACTTTTTTTCCTTAAGATTTTTAATGAAGATTTTTTTCTCCAATCTCCATTTTTTCTTCCGAATATGAGTCATAAGAACTTAGTGTAATTCTAAGTATGTATCTTTGGCGGATGCCTGCGCCTATATTTTTAGGAAGAGTCATTTTAGACTTTTTCTATATTCTACCGAGTTATTAGACTCCATCAAGGAGTTAGTTCCAAAAGGAAAACCATTAAGGAACTTTTCTCTAGTAACACAGCCATATTCGGCATGTATTTTTATTGACCACTTTGGGGAGGAATAGTTACAAGTTCTCTTTGAAAAAATGTTTAAGTATAGAATTTTTTTAGAGAGTCTGAATGCCAAGTATTTTTCAACTCTACTCCCTCGGTATCATTTAATTTGTAAACCCCTGGGCGAACTTCGTTGAGGACCAAATAAGGTCCACTCCAATTTGCCCGAAGTACCCCTTCTGATGGCCTTCGTGGCTCAAATTCGGCCTTTCGGAGAACAAGGTCTCCTTTTTTTATCTTTTTTCTTCTTATGTGTAAGTTAGCAGCGTGAGCTATTCTTTGTTGGAAAGCTTTCCTTCTTAGTTCGGCCATTTCGCGGTGCTACTTAGCAAGGTCCAGTTTTGTCCTCAAGCCAAGATCATTTCCTCCCTCGTCGAACACTTGTATTCTTGCCGAAGGCTATATGACTTTAATGGGGATAATGGCCTCTGTCCTGTATACGAGCGAGAAAGGCGTTTCCCCCGTAGCTCTTCAGAGAGTTGTACGGTAGCTCCACAGCACACTCGGGAGCTCTCCTGTCCATTTCCCCTTTACCTCTTTTAGTCTTTTCTTCAAGCCATCTTTTATTGTCCTGTTGAAGACTTCGACCGCCTCGTTACTTTGAGGGTAGGCTACTGGAGCAAGATGCATTTTTATGCCAAGGTCAGCCATGAATTCCTGGAATCCTCTATCCGTAAACTGAGTTCCATTGTCGGCCACTATTACCCTCGATATGCCAAATCGGCATATGATGTTGTTCCATACAAATTTTTCGCCATCCTTTGCCGAGATCGATGCCAGTGGCTCTGCTTCTATCCACTTAGTGAAGTTGTCTACTGCGACTATGCAGAACTTGACTCCACTGGGAGCGTTAGGAAGAGGTCCGATGAGGTCAATGCCCCATACGGCGAAAGGGCAAGGATAATTTGTTGAGTTTATTTTTTTCGAGGGTAACTTTTGGATGTTGGCGTGCCTTTGGCAATTGTCACATCTTCAGACAAACTGCCTTGCATCTTTCCTTAGGGTAGGCCAAAAGTAACCTTGCCGGAGTAGCACCCCAGCAAGGGTGTCTGTTCCTATAAGGGAGCCATATGCTCCTTCGTGGACTTCTTCAAGCATTGTTCTGACATCATCTTCGCCTACACATTTTTGCAGGGGGCTCGCATACCCTTGCCTATCTAGTTCTTCTCCAATGAGAAAGTACCTTCCCAAGCGCTTCCGTACTTTTGCAGATTCTTTAGGGTCCTCAGGGAGTTCCGAAGTTGCTAGATACTTCCTAATTGGATCTCGCCATCCTTCCCCTGAGGTTACTATGCACATCAGTTCTGTGCTAGGTTGCTTCAGCACCTCACTGGGTTCCTTAGATTTGGCCAAAGAGTCAGCTTAAGCATTATCGCTTCGGGGTACATTTTCTATTTGTACCGAGTCAAACTCTCCAATGAGCTTTTTCATGAGGTCCTGATATTTTGCCAAGGTTGGATCCTTTGTCGTGTATTCCCCTTTCGTTTGCCGAACAACTAGTTGTGAGTCACTGTGGGTCAGGAGGTGTTTTATGCCGACTTTTCTGGCTAGTTTTAGTCTTGCTATAAGGGCCTCATATTCGGTGATGTTATTGGTAACATCAAAACCAAATTTAATTGCCTTAGTGGCTTCCATGCCTTCGGGTCCCCGAAGGACTATTCCAGCGCCCTGGTGTTCTGCGCCCTGGTGTTCTGCGCCTGATGCTCCATCGAGAAAAAGCTTCTATTCTGGATTAACCCTTGTTCGGTCTTCCTCTGTGGTTCTAGCATTCTCTATTTTTGGGATTTTGACAATGAAGTCTGCCAGTGCCTGGGCTTTTATTGCCCTTCTTGGCTCGTAAGTAATGTCGTACTCCCCAAGTTTTATACACCATTTTGATAATCTTCCCGAATGCTCTACTCTTTTCATCACGTTGCGTAGAGGCAAGTTACTTTGGGCGGTGATAGCGTGTCGTTGGAAGTAAGGTCGCAACCTTCTACCAGCGAGTACTAAGGCGTAGATGGATTTTTAGAGCAATGGGTACCTGATCTCAGCGCCCTGTAGGGATTTGCTTACATAATATACTGGCCATTGCCTCCCACCTTCTTCTTTTACTAGGACCGAACTCACCGCTTTTTCAGTTACTGCGAGGTAAAGGATGAGGGGCTCTCCTTCCTGGGGTTGTCAAAGTGTTGGCAGTTTGGTCAGGTAGTTTTTAAGCTTGTCCCAAGCTTTCTGACATTCTGAGTTCCATGGATGCTCCTGGGTTCCAGAGGTATCCTCACCTTTGGGGGTTTTGGTGAGTACTTTGAAGAATGGCCGACATTAGTCGCCATACCTGAAAATGAATCTACTAAGGGAAGTGATTCTTCTAGTGAGCCTTTGTATGTCTTTGATGGATGTGGGTGTTCAGAAATTTAGCAGGGTTTTGACTTTCTCAGGGTTGGCATCTATTCCCCTTTCTGGTACCATGAAACCAAGTAACTTTCTTGCACTTACCCCGAATACACATTTCTCAGGATTGATATGTATGCCATACTCCCGAAGTCGTTGGTAAGTTTCGGCGAGGTCGGTGATATAATTACCAGGCATTTTGCTCTTGACTATCATATCATCAATGTATACTTCCATGTTTCTCCCAATCTGTGAATCGAATACCTTGTTCATTAGCCTTTGATAGGTGGCCCTTGCGTTTTTAAGCCCGAAGGCCATTCTGACATAGTAGTAGGTGCCTATTTCCGTGATGAAGGCTGTTTTTCGTTCGTCCTCGGGGTTCATCCGAATATGATGATATCCGCTAAAGGCATCGAGGAAGCTGATAAGCCCGTATTCGGCGGTTGCATCTACTAACTGGTCGATAGCTGGCAAAGGGTAAGAATCTTTTCGACAGGCGTTGTTCAAATTTCGGAAGTCAATGCACATTCAAAGTTTTTCACTTCCCTTTTTCATGGCAATAACCATGTTACTAAGCCATTCGGGGTATTTTACCTTTCTTATTACCCTGGCCTCAATGAGGCGATTAACTTCGGCTTTAACAAAGGAATTCTTATGAGCCGATAGACTTCACTTTTTTTGCCGAACTGGTCTAGCGTTTGGCTGCACTCTAAGATTGTGCTGGATTATGCTGGGATCGACCCCAGGCATATCTTTCGGCGAGTAGACAAATAGATCTTTGTTTATACATAAGAAGGATATAAGCCTCTTTTTGTCGTCCTCGGCTAGTTTTTTCCCAATTCGGGTGTTTCGGCCAGGGATCAACTCTATGTCATCTGTTTCTATTTTTTCCAGCTTTTCGTCTGCCTCCTTTACTATTTCTTCGCCCATCATGACTGTTTCTTCCTTTACCAAAGTCTGTAATTGGATTTTTTTTGGGCTTTGTCTGGCTTTTGTGAAGACCTTTCTTACTTCGGTTTGGTCAATGAAGATTTCTGCGTCTCCATCTTGGGTTGCGAAGGTGACTGTCAGGTATTTCACATCCGGGCGGATGTGTAGATTGCCTTGAGTCTGCCTCCTGAAGATAGCATTGTAAGCTGACGGCAGATCAATGACTATAAATCTTATCTTGATGGAGGCAATTAGCTCTTCCTTGCTATGGGGTGATACCCCTTTCAGCATCAAAGGTAGGTCGATGTATCCGAGGACCAAAAGTTTGGAAGGTCCGACGCCGAAGGTGGGGGAGCTGACTAAACTGAGATCGCCCATCAGAATGCCTAACTTAGGCAGTAGATCAGAAAAGATGATGTTAGTGTTTGAGCCATCATCAAGGAGTACCCTTTTGACGTCCCAGTTTCCTATCCTCGCCATGACAAGGAGTGGGTCGTCGTGGGGGAACTTTACTGTAGACCCATCTCTACGAATGATTCTGTTCGGCGAGTGCCCGTACTCCATTACGGAGATTTCCCTTATTTTTCTCTTCCTCTCTGCCGAGGGTATTCCAATAGTGATGGTTTGGATAACCCCCACTGATGGTGGCAGATTCTTTTGAGGACTACGGTCCCGAGGTCTGTCCGAATCATAGTTTTCATTGTCCACCCTCCTTTGCTCTTTCTTCCTTCCTTTTGGCGATGGCATTCGTAAGTATCGACGTAGTTGACCCTGCTTGATCAGGGACTCAATATATTTTTTTAGCTGAAAACAATCCTCAGTGTCATGGCCATGATCTCGATGAAATTGACAAAATTTCTTCATGTTCCTCTTGTTTTCCGAGGTCATGGCCTTTGGTCTTGGGACTGTGGTCCCTTGCCTTTCCAGTGCCATGAGGATGCTAGCCCTTGTGGTGTTTAAGGGAGTGAATGTCATTGGCCTTTTCCCCCTCTGCTTTCGGGGCCTTTCTCCCTTGTTCTGATGTCGAGGCTGATGGCTGGGTCCTTCGGTGCTGAGTTCTTCGACCGTCATATGTTTTTCGGCCCTTCTATAGAACTCCCCAAGAGTCTTTGGGGGGTATTTAGAAAACTCATAAAATAGTTGGGAGTCCCTTCGAAGCCCTCTGACCATCGCGAGGATCCGAATTTCTGGCCGAAAGTCGGGTACGCTCAGTGCTTCTTGGTTAAACCTTTCAACATAGTCATGAATGGTCTCCCCCCCTCGCTGAGCTAGGTCGAACATTTTTACTGGCATTTTGGCGGTTAGCCTACTACCGATGAACTACTGAGTGAAGGTAGTGGATAGCTCTTGGAAGCTTAGCAAGCTTCCGTGGGCCAGAGAGTTATACCATGCCGTTGCTGGACCCGAAAGCATTACCTCGAAGCACTTACAGAGTGTAGCGTCATCTGCGCCATGGAGTACCATGCTTCGCTTGTACTTCGTCAGGTGCACCTGAGGCTCACTTCGCCCATCATAAGTTTCAAGGCACGGTACCCAAAAATCGCTAGGCATAGGTGCCTCCACCACTTCGTGCACAAAAGGTGACTCTTCTCCTGTGTATGAGTCAGACAGCTTGGACCAGACTGGTTTTCGGGAGATCTGTCTCTCGACCTTTTCCAGTCTTCCCAAGATTTTTTCCATAAGGACAGCCGTGTTGACTTCTTCTTGCTGTTGTGTATCCGCCGGTAATGGCAAATTCCTCCTTCTCCTCGGGGAGCGACTTCGGCGTGGAGGAAACGGGGACCTTCGGTAGAGGGACGCGCTCCATTGGCAGGAGGCCCTAGTCTCTTTTGGGACTGCCCCCCTTGTGGGCCGTGCCTCAACGGGTTCATTTTCTGTTGAGGAGGCATAAAGGGATTCCCCACTTCCTGAGCTTCGATGGGTGGACCTCGAACTCCTTTCCTAGTGAGCAGCCCGGAGAGAGGCCCTTTGGACCAGAGGAGGTTGGGGCAACCTTTGATCAAGCTGTTGTGTCATTTCGGTGACGATGAAGTGTTGGAAATCTCACAGCAAGCCCATCGTCACCGTTATAGGACAGTCGTCCTCCAGCACAGAAGTCTCTGCCGTAGGCGGAGTGGTCGCCGGCTGAGCCTCGAGCGCAGGGGGGACCTAGGAATCCCTTTGTCCTTTGAGCGCCGAGTCTCTACGACAGCGACATGGGAAGGATTTCCCACAGACGGCACCAAGTGATGCCCTTCAGCATCTTCACGGTGTGTTATGGTGAAAACGGCAAGAGCTTCCAGCGGTGAAGGAGAACCTAGAAAGGATGTGCTCTGAGCAAGTCACCTGAAGATCACAGAAAGTAAGGGTTAGGGGTGTTAGTGTTGTACCCAAAAGCCAATCATTAGATGATTGTAATTTTACACATTGAGTCATGATATTTTATTAAGGCATTAATCCAGCAATTATGTTTGTTGTTTTGTTTCTGCATAACTTAACAAACATAATTGTAACGCTAGAATAATGATATTCTTAAACGTCCCTGGTCTAGAATTATTGTGGAGTGGGTTGCAATAATACATAACGACTAGCATATGTGGAGACTAATATGAGATATGTAGTCTACATATGGGTACAAGTTGGAGAACTTGTGTACTGGACCGAGCCACCATGAGAATACTACATGGATTGTTATATGAGTGTCATAAGTGATTCTCATAGTGAGCATGGTATATGTTGTCCTTCGACCTAAGATCATCAAGGTTCCCTACATGTGAGTCACATACTTTGATACTTTCCTTTGTTGCTCGTAACTNTTGGATCATTAGAGTGCATGGGCTAATTATTTGGGTTATGGTTTCACTTTAATTTCGTATTAATAATGGGCCAAAGAGTTGAGCCATTATTAAGCCTGAAATTAAAGCCTAATTGGATTAGGGCTTTGAAACCTATTAGGCCTGGAAGTTGAGTCTCACTATAAATACAACTTCTAGTGAGAAATTCGCAGGTCTCCTTGCCCTAGCCTCCAAAAAGGACAGCCACACTCTTCTCTTGCAATTCCTTGGAGGACGTAAGCTAGCACTGTGAGTGTAAGAGAAACTTATCTGCCGGGACGCGGTAGAAGCGTGGTGATCCCGATAGGCTCGTGTGGATACCATAGAGAGCCTGAACACGTCAACTGTTTAGGTTTTGTGATTCGACTCTACAGTTGAGTAGAGATCTCAACCGAAAATTAGGTATGAAAATTTTCAAACACCCGGTTTACCCCGTTTCACTTGGATCCTGGAGGGTTCGGTTAAATTCCACTGCGCTGTTTGGCTCCCGAAACCCATCAAGGGGGTCCCCAAAATCTTTTTCTGGGGAGGAGCCTCCGACGCCCAAGTCAGTGCCTATGGAGGTGATAGAGAGTGGAGAAGTATGGTCTCTGGTGCTTAACCCCCTTACCTGGGGTGCTTAGCAAGTATTTATAGAGGAGCGAATAGTAGTAGTTCTCCTCATGTCGCCGGCCCAGATCGTGACACGTGTTCGGTGGGATGTGGTCCACATCTTCGGGGAGCAGGGGGACAACCAGCCGATCATAGGCCGCTTGGCTAGGAGCCTAGGTAAACCCCAGGGGCGGTGTGTCAGGGATGTGTTAGAGGCTCCTTAATTGCTCTTGTCGTAGTCCCGAGGTTACTTTAGTATCACAGGAGTATGTTTTCCGAAGGTGGTCTTTCTCAGGGATACCCCTACTTCGGTGGATGGTTTAATCGTCCCCCCGAGGTTGGCACTTTCTTTTCCTAGAGCAGAGAATTGCCGAGGTCGGATTAGGGAGGTCGAACATCCTTCTTTCCGTGGCAGGTAGTTTCTCTGCCGAGGTTGGTACTTTGTCCGAGCCTGTGGGTCCGGAAGATGATGGTCACTTCGGTTATCACTCCTCGGCCTGAAGACGTTGTAGAAGTGCAGGACCATTCCTTGGTTCGTGCCGACCTTCCCTCGGAGCTAGCCTTCAGCATGATTCGGTGGAGGAGGTCTTGGGTACTTCTGCAGGAGGCCTTTCTGCTGAAGAGCTCGAGGCCCACTGAAGAGTGAAGGGAAAGCACGTCCCTGATAATGTTCAGGAGGTCAACGACTCCGAGGAGGATGTCGCCAAGGTTCTTCCAGGTTTGTCTCTTAGCCATTTTCCTATAAATTTGGGATTTTTCAACATCTTAGATCTTATAGACGTATGGCTAAGGGATAACGTTCTGATGGAACTTTGGCGTGATTTTGCAGAGGAGCTGGTGCCTGCTGCATGGATGGTGGAGCACGCTCGAAAGCGGGCCCTTTGGGACTCCCACGTGTTGAGGGACGAGGTTCCGAGGAAGCCTTTCTGGTCGTTCACGGAGGACATGAACTTGTTCTCCGAGGAGAGCCAGTGAATGGCCCCTCAGATGGCGAATGGCATTCTTGCCAATGCCACCTTCAAGTCCCTGAATGAAGAGTGCCCAAATGAGGAGGACCTCACTGCGAGCATGTCCAAATATGCTGCCTAAGTGAGTTTTGAGCTTCTTGGGACTTAGAAAATTTTTCCAAGCTTTTGTAGCCTTTTGATTCTAACGTGAAGTCTTTCCTTTTCGCAGCTCTTGGTTTACAGTGGAAGTTTTCGAGCATGGGCAGCAAAGTAGTCTTTGATCCGATCTTGAACCGAAGAGTGCTTGGAGAAAGCCAAGCTATTCTGTGTCGGCTCGGTTGTCAAGTACGCTAAGCTGAAAAAAATAGCCAAGGAGGAGGTGGCAAAGGTTTAGGAGAAATTCTTGAAGAGTCAAGAAGAGCTCTTTCAAGAATTCCCCTAGAAGGTGTCTGACCTCGGCCAAAAGGTCATCACGCTATCCTCGGCAAATGAGGTCTACCGGAAGGAGAAAGAGGAGGACTCTACTCTCCTGACGAAGGCCCTTGCGGACAATGTTGTACTTCAAGCTGAGGTCGACGCGCTGAAGAAGGAGATGAAGAAAAAGAAGAAGATGAAAAAGCTAGAGAAGGAGGTTGCTGAGCTGAGGGACGAGCTGAACAACTTGGGTGTTGAGAAAGACAAGCCCGATCAAGCGACCAAGGTTGCATTCCAAGATGGCTTTTGTCTGTCCTGGCACCAAGTCCTGGCAAAGTACCCTGACCTCGGCCGCTCCATTCGGGAGGGCCTGGACATCCCCGAGGGGCCTCACTGGTCATGGTCAAAGATTGAATATCTTAATCTTCCCTTTCCTTCTCCGGCACCAAAGGTCATGACAAAGGAGGATGGCAATGGAATGACTCAACATGACAAGGTCCTTTAGGCATCCAGGACTTCTTCTTTTTTGTAATCTTCTTCTTGTAATGCTCCTTCTTGTTGTTATAAGGCTCAAGTTAATAAAATTCCTTCTTTCCTCCAAAATTTGGCTAACTCTCAAAACATGTTTCTTCCAAACTATCTTTGGTACCGAGGGTTAGCCCGACCATTTTTGGCCAAAGTCCCTCGAGAAAATAGTAAGTAATCTTCATGCTTGTTATTCGGATAACCACTTTCAATGTATATGGGACCAGTTTCGGCTAAAATCCTTTGGCAAAACTTCACATATTTTATCAGCCGCATTCGGTCTAAAAACCTCTTCGGAGAAAATGTATCATTTCTTATACGTAGGCTCTTACACCTTGTTCAGCTAGGCTCCTTTGGTGGGACTAAATTGCTTAGAAAAAATTCTAAGTATAGAATTTTTTCAAGGCATCTGAAAGCCATGTATTCCTCAGCTCTCCACCTTCGGTATCGCCGAGCTTGTACACTCATGGCAGACCTTCATCAAGAACCAAATAAGGCCCTTCCTAGTTTGCCCGAAGCACTCTGTGAGATGGTCTTCGGGGCTCAACCTCAGCCTTACGGAGGACAAGGTCCCCCTTCCTAATTCTATTTTGGATGACATGCGAGTTCACAGTTATGGCTACCCTTTGCTGAAAAGCTTTTCTTCTAGGCTCAGCCACTTCTCTGTGTTCGTCAATTAGGTCCAGCTTAGTTCTCAACCCGAGGCCATTCCCCTCTTCATTGAACACTTGTGGCCTTATTGATAGCTGAACTACTTTAAGAGGAATAATGGCCTCCGTGCTGAATACGAGTGAGAAAAGTGCCTCACCAGTAGCCCTTCGGGGGTTGTCCGATAGCTCGATAGCACACTAGGGAGTTCTTCTGGCCATCTTCCTTTCGCTTCCTTTAATCTCTTTTTCAAACCACCCTTTATGGTTTTGTTGGAAACCTCTACCTATCCATTACTCTGAGGATGAGCTACCGGGGTGAAGTGCATTTTTATACTGAGGTCGGTAGTGAATTCTTGGAATCCCTTATTAATAAACTGGGAACCATTGTCAGCCACTATCACCCTTGGTATGCTGAATCTGCATACGATGTTCTTCTAGATGAATTTCTGTATGTCCTTCGCTGAAATGGTTGCTAGGGGCTCCACCTCAATCCATTTAGTGAAGTAATCTACTGCGACCACGTAGAACTTCACTCCTCCAGGTGCAGTTAGGAGAGGGCCGATGAGGTCAATACCCCATACTGCGAAAGGGTAGGGGTAGTTAGCCGGGGTTGTCATTTTTTAGGCTAACCTCTGGATGTTAGCGTGTCTTTAGCAATTGTCACATTTCTGGACAAATTGCCTTGTGTCCATTCTTTAGGTGGGCCAGAAGTATCCTTGGCGGAGTAGCACTCATGCCAGAGTGCCAGTTCCTATGTAGGAACCACAAGCCCCCTCATGGACTTCTCTAAGGACTGTTTCTACCTCCTCTTCACTGACACACCTTTGTAGTGGACTCGTGTACCCTTGTCGGTATAACTCCTCCCCAATCAGGAAATATCGTCCAAAATGTCTTCGCACTTTTGCTGCCCCTAGAGGGTCTTCGGGAAGCTCCAAAGTCATAACGTACTTTTTTATAGGATTTTCCATCCTTGATCCGAGGTTGCTATGCTCATTATTGCTATACTCGGGTGACTTAGCACTTCGGTCAACTTTTTTGATTTGGCCAAAGTATCTGCTTCACCGTTGTCCTGACAAGGCACGTTCATCGAACTCCTGGATGAGCTTTGATACAAGGTCGTGATACTTTGCCAAGGTTGGGTCTTTCACGCCATAGTCCCCTGCCATCTATCGGACCACAAGCTAAGAATCGCTGTGGGCCTTTAGGTTTCTCACACCAACTCTTCTGGCGAGGCGTAAACCTGCTATGAGGGCTTCATATTCTGCCATATTGTTGGTGACATTAACCCTGAATTTGATGGCTTTCATAGCTTCCATACCTTCGGGACCACGGAGAATTACTTCAGCTCCTTGGTGTTCGGAACCGGAGGCACCGTTAACAAACAGAGTCCAGTCTAGTTCATTCGTTCCGAGGTTAGGAGGACTGTCTTCGGCAACGGGTACCTCAGCAATGAAATCTGCCAATGCCTGTGCCTTTATTGCCTTCCTTGGCTCAAAGTTGCTATCATATTCACTGAGCTCGATGCACCACTTCAGTAGCCTTCCTGAGTGGTCCACCTTCCTCATGATATCCCGAAGAGACAGGCTACTTTTGTTACCCACTTCGGGTAGTCCAGTTATGGTACCAAAATTGTGCATTTAAACTCCCAGGTTTGGTGTGTCCTGAGGTCATCAGAACAACACCCCTAGTGTCACTTCTCACTCAGGCCCTCGCCTATAAGTTTCTAAATTAACTCACAAGCCCAACTCCAAAATTAAGTTTCTAGCATTCGGCCAAGCAAACCATGGCAACATTAAGTCTTATTTTCTTAAGTTGAGAGGCCTGGGAGGTGGCCTAGGTGGCTTTAAACAATTTCAATAGACTCTTGCAGCAGATGCAAGGCCCAATACCACTAACGTGCACAACAAGCAAGACTTTATTTGATTACTTGCATAACAAGCAAGGCAACACTTAATGGGATTCTAAGTGCATAATTGGTGTGCAATCAAGTGTACTAC
>KK906962.1:735-12448 GCA_000696445.1 Aquilaria agallochum
GAGCATGGCCATGCATTTTCTAAGTCTCACTCTATCAAGGGGCCCAAAGATATCACTCCCGTTACATAGGAGGGACAAATCCCATCTTGATCATACAAATCCCTCCGCATGATATGTGACATACCCAATGACCTCCTTCAAGTTCACTCAGTTACGAGCAACAAAGGAAAGTATCAAAGTATGTGACTCACATGTAGGGAACCTTGATGATCTTAGGTCGAAGGACTACATATACCATGATCACTATGAGAATCACTTATGACACTCATATAACGATCCATGAAGTGTTCTCATGGTGGGTCGGTCCAGTACACAAGTTCTCCAACTTGTACCCATATGTAGACTACATATCTCATATTAGTCTCCACATATGCTAGTCATTATGTATTATTGCAACCCGCTCCACAATAATACTAGACTAGGGACGTTTAAGAATATCATTATTCTAGGGTTACAATTATGTTTATTACGTTACGCAGAAACAAAACAACAAACAAAATTGCTGGATTAATGCCTAAATAAAATATCATGACTCAATGTGTAAAAATACAATCATCTCATGATTGGCTTTTTGGGCAGAACACTAACAGATACATTGAAGCATCCAACCTTCTATCTTGACTGTTGGGAGAAGGTGGTTTGTCGGCCAAACAAAAGAGTGTGGATAGGGCTTCCACAGTTGGTGGCATTCCATGATCGTTATCATCGTGCATGATTTGAGGTAACTTTTATTCATTTAATTGGAGATAAAAGTTTTTACATTAATTATATCCTAACCATTAACAACCAAGGGGTTTAAGGATGACCATCATGAGTACCTACATATGGAGAATGAAGAATTGCAATCTCAACTCATAATTGTTTAGACAAAACTCCAGTCTCAGTTGGCTGATTAGGCAAGGTCAAACTAGATAGTGCAAGGATTAAGGCATTACTACAAACCTTGGTTGTGATGCATGGCCAAAAGGGTGTGTAAAATTTTAGCACTACTGCTGCAACAACTATCAGTAGGATGCATGTGCAGGAGACCCTACCTTCCAGAGTTGATCTAGGCATTATTCGAGGACGATCGGGTGAAGGGGGATGGCATACCCCGATTCCTCTAGTGCCATATTTAGGAATGTTTGTATCCCAAACCTGATCCCCCTGCACCATTTCCCTCCATGAGTGGATCTCAGGAGGCGCAACCATCATATCAACATCCTCCAGTATAAGTGTTACCTCTTTCACAAAATAGGAAAATTACAGCAAAAGGATCTCAACTTATATGCTTTAATTTTCACCGTAGTGTATGATTTGTTAAGTGTAAAGTAGTCAATATACACTCCCTTAAGTGGCCTACATGGTGATAGTTTGGACCTTAAGAAAACATTAATACATTGCTTAATTTTCAAATAACCTATGGACTAAATTGCAATGTTACAAAGGTTGGGTACTCAATTACACAAATTTCTAAAGATAGCTTATAGAGGGACATGGCTAGAATTAAAGATATTGTTAGGGACCAAAGTGCACAAAAAGGCCAAGTTTGCCATTTATGGCATAATGTCAACTAAGGACCCAAGTGTCCAACTTTTTGTCTAAAGGTTATAATGACTTTTGACAAGGTTAAAATTTGCCAAAAATGTCATTTTCTAGCCTTGAATGGCTAGATATAACATGTCCAAATGTAGCCAAAGGCTGCAAAAATTTACATGTATGCCACCTAGGTCAAAATGATGAATAAATAAAGAAAAATCTTCATTTGCTTGCCATTTCTTTCATTTTCAGCCTCCATTAGTTTAGGGTTCTTCCTTGTGCTCTTCCACCTCCTTCCATAGCCACCATATCTCAAACGTTCAATAGGAAGAAAGAGAAAGCAACTGGATACATCAAGTGAGAGAAAAACCCTAGTTTTTGGGGTATTTTAAGATTTACCTAGAGTTTTTAGCCTTCACAGCCAAGGTAAAGGTTTTTATCTTCATGTTTCATGGTTTTTTACTATCTTAAGTTGATGATCAATCAGTGATGAAGCTAAGAGTAAGCTTGGAAGAGAGCTTAGAGCTTGATGAACCAAGTTTAGGTTAAGGGGGAAAGTGTGCCCAAGGTTTCGGCCTTAGTGTGTTTGTGCACAATAATGGAACTGTTAACAGGGGTTTCTAGAGCCCAAGATAGTACTAAATAAGACCAATTAACCTTCTAATACAAAGCGTTTAGCTTGAGAAGGGCCACCATAGTGATTACATATTGTTTATTTAATGGTTTACAGACTAACCCTAATGTTGTGTTGCTGCCAACATTGCATTTGTTTGTTGCTGTGTTTGTTGTGCATTTGGATGGCTATATTTGTGTATATGGGATGTGTTTTTATTTTTTATTGTCTTTGGATTTCAGGTTTGTTTATGGAAAATCAAGTTCTAATGATAAGCCCTTACTAAGTTTCTTCAAAGAGACATACCCCATTTTTGTCCATTTTCAGAAGCACCTAAAAGAGAGCATTCAAACTGATAGCTATGGTTTGAATTTCTTTGTAAAATTTTTTGGTAAATTAAGTATAATATGTTTAGTTGTAAGCTGGATATTTTCATGATTTTTGGAGGACAATAGCTATTTTTAGTAATGGTACTTTCTACCCTACGCAGCAATTAGTCCTTTCAAGTTTTTGGATTGCTTAATGCTTTTGAAGCTCTCCAAGAGGCTTAGTGTACATATAAACTAAGTTATGGATTGAATGTAGTGCATAAATGCATGTAAATGAGTTAGGTATATTATATGTGTAGGGTTTCGAGAGCCAAACAAGCACAACGGAATATAACCGAATCCCTCTAGGATCCAAGTGAAATAGGGTAAACCGAGTGTTCAAAATTTTCATACCTAATGGCAAGAGAAGAGTACAGCTGGAACTTTCAAAACTCTTCTGATTTCATCCTTAAGGAGGCTAGGGCAAGAGCTGTGAATTTCTCACTATATGATGTATTTATAGTAAAACTCAAATTCCAAGCCTAATGGGTTTCAAAGCCATAATCCAGTTAGGCCTAATTTTCGGGCTTAATAATGGCTCAACTTTAGGGCCAATTATTAATACAAAATTATCATGAAACCATAACCCAAATAAATTAGTCCATGCACTCAAATAATCCAAATAGGATTTATGTGTGCGACCTAGTAGGCTCTTACCACGTTGGTAATGATCATAAATCACATTTATGATCATAAGCACTAGACACCACTCATTGCTTATGATCATAAATCACACATTTAGGATCATAAGCAATGAGCGGTGTCTAGCAACACTTCATTGCTACCCATGTGACAAGATAATTAGTGATTTAACTAAACCTTTATGATCATTATCCATATATGCCATTGTCCCTTTGTCCAAGATATCAAGACCAAGCACAAGACATGGAATGTGTCATAATGTATAGCCCAATCTTTGGTTTCTTGATTACCGAGTAGAATAACTTAAACTAAGGACATTAATACCATATATCAACTCATTCGAGCATGGCCATGGATTTTTTAACTCTCACTCTATCAAGGGGCCCGAAGATCTCACTCCCGTTATATAGGAGGGACAAATCCCATCTTGACCATACAAAACTCTCTGTATGATATGTGACATACCTAATGACTTCCTTCAAGTTCACTCAATTACAAACAACAAAAGGAACTATCAAAGTATGTGACTCACATGTAGGGAACATTGATGACCTTAGGTGAAAGGACTACATATACCATGATCACTATAAGAATCACTTATGACACTCATATAATGATCCATGTAGCGTTCTTATTGTGGGTCGGTCCAGTGCACAAGTTCTCCAACTTGTACCCATAAGTAGACTATAGATCTTATATTAATCTCCACATTTGCTAGTCTTTATGTATTATTTCAACCCGCTCCAAGATAAAACTAGACCAGGGACTTTTAAGAATATCATTATTCTAGAGTTATAATTATGTTTATTATGTTGCACAAAAATAGAATAACAAACATATTTACTAGATTAATGCCTTAATAAAATATCATGCCTCAATGTCCAAAATACAATGATCTCATGATTGGCTTTTGGGCACAACACTAACAATATGTACGGTGTGTGAATGATATATGGGTCAATGGTGTGTAGTTTGAAGGGTTTGTCTAATTCTGTCCATATTGGTGCTTATGGGCTGTTTTGAAGAGTATGGTGTATGAAACTTATGTAATGACTTAAAATTCAGGGGAGTGGATTCCCAATGTGCCTAAGATATGTGTGTAATTCCCATGTTGCGTTTGCACCTAGACATGAAGTGCATGAATTTTATGAATTTTTTAATGGGCATTCTGATCATTAGTTGCTCAAATTTGGTATCTTGTACCCCAAAACTGCCATAACTTAATGTACATAATGAGTTTGGCTTTTTAATCACTATATTTGGTGCCCTATAGATGGAGTTATGTCCTGTCAAAGTTGGCTGATATTGTGGGGTACTGTTCACATGGTCATTTCTACTCAGTTAAGTGTAAAATCCATAATTACAATCTTAGATGGATTTAGTGTTTTAAACATATTTTCCTATGAATTTTTAAGTGCATTAAAGGGTTCAAAACCTTCAGGGCATAGGAGGACATGGGTAGAATTTGACTTGGACACGGTATGAAAGTTTAGACACATGAATAGGCACCAAGTGCACCAAGTGTGCAGATAATTGTGCATGTGCATGGAATTTTGCAGAATGCCATATTGACATGATATGAGATTTTTATCAATGTCTACCCAGTCAAATGATCTTGTATGTCAATATGTGTGTAATGGTTAGACCAATATACACATATTTGCATAAAGACTAAGAGGGCCACTTGGATAATCATAGTGGGCATGTTCTACTTGGCCTACAGGACATGCATTACCTAGGACTTAAGTTCACTAAATCTGATCCTTATGTTTAAGTACTCAAAGTGGTAACATCAAGTAGGCCACCTATAATGTTAGGTGTTCAACTAAGATTCAGGAGATCTCGACTTACCAATCGGTTGAGGTGCAACAGTAGACTCAAGATCCTCAAGCCGATCAAAGTATTGATCATCAATCTGATCAGGACACCAGGAATCCACTTATTTTTCTATTTATTTAGTTGTACTAGTCTCATGGAACTATTATTTTCCCAAATTGTAGTCATTTGACATTTTATATTAATATTATATTTATTTAGCAAATGAAAAATATAGCAAATGAAAAATATAATTTAAAAAAATATAAAGAAAGCTAAGTGAGTGACTTTCAGTCACGTCATGCAACTAATATTAGCAATCACATATTTAATGCATGTCGGAAGAGATGTGACTACTTGTTTCAGTTGTAACTCAATTTCACATCCTCATGTGACTATATATTATGCAACTGGCATATTCAATTGCATATTAGTTGCACCATGCAACTGAATAAGATAGTTCCTTTAGCCACTAATGCTCTTTAACCATGTAATGGAGCTTCCATGCCTATGTCCAAGCTACAAGGTCCATCACTAAATTAAGGGCTAACCTAGAGCCTCTATACCATCAATATTCAAAGCTACAAAACTGGAAGTAAACAATGGAAGAGTTGGAGTATCATTTCACACATCAAGGAAGCAAAAGACATCATGTGCACAAATTTGGAGCATCAAGGTCTACATGAACCCTTGGAGCACGCAAACACCTATGATGCGCAAACCCTGGACCACATGTGCACCCCCAGACATCACCATGGTTTAGAGTACCAAGGATCTAGCCCACACTCTCTTAAACACATTGTTGTAGCTGAGTCATCCTCGGCACCCCTCATTGAGTTCATGTTAGCTGCACAAAAAACTAGCTTAGCCTACTAGACCTTTGAGTTACCATATTTGGTCGCTTGAGTATGATCTAGCATGAACATGTACAATTTAGCATATTTTATCATATTTATTTAGTTTGGATGAGTTTTAGGTCTTATTTAGAATTATACGGTTGAACCTAGCCTTATTCTTAGCATTATGAGTGATTTAGGGGTAATCTATTTGATTTAGGAGTTCTAGCTCTGCACACGGTTTGTTTTATTTCTTTCCTAACAAAATTGAACTACATGGCCTACCTTATACCATAAGAAGGTCAAACTTATGATTTTACACTTAGATAATGCAAAGTTAATGCAGCTGCATGGAGATTGGTTCGTTCATTAGTTCTATGTGAACTTCACTTGGTGTTCAAAAAACTGTGTGGTTTTTGTGGATCAACTCCTCTAATTCTCTATTTGGTGTTGTTAATTCTTGGAGTGTAACTTATTCTTTAGGTTGTTCCTGTGTCATTTTTCATCAAGTAGTATCAGAACCACAATTTCCAACAAAGGACAGATACTAACTTTTTATTTGCTTTTCCCTTAATTATAGTTTTGCTATTTGTGTTTCTTCTTGTGCTTTTCATTTAGGTAGTCTTCATGTTCTAAACCTTTTAGTATGTGTTTCAAGTCTACATATTTCCATTCCATCCTTCTATTTCAAGTCAAAATTAAAAAAAAAAGTACCAAAAACAACTAGTTTGGCATAATTGCATCTTGTTTGCTTCAATTCGATTCTTCTTGGGATTTTGTGTCTAGTAGCATTTCTTCTTGTTTTATCCTTTGTTTCCATCATATTTCATCAATTCTAATCTATTTCCTTGTGTTCCAAGTCGTTCCAAGTAATTCCCTTGAAGTTCATTCAATTGCATGAAGTGATATTGTGAAAACCCTAATTTGGCTTCCTCGGTGTTCTTCATGTCTAGCCTTGTTTCTTTCTATTTTTTCATCCAATCCTATATGTTTCTATCATATGTTGTCTATTCCAGTCATTTTCCTTCATATCTAATGCATTCCATTAGGTTTTTGGTTATTGCAAATCAAAGTGTGCAAAAATTTGTGAGATAAGCACAATTTGAAAGCAAAAGATATTCAACATGTCAAACTTATTACAAAGAAACTAGAACCTACTTGATTTAGTTTAAGTTGATTTCTTGCATCCAAAACACAGAAAAATCTAAAGGGAAGGTCTAGAAAATAGGTTGTTTTGGTCCAACAAAGTTTGTTCTGATTTATGAAAGAACTAGTGTTTTCAAATTTTTGCTGCAATTAATTGTTTCCTTTGCTTCCACAATAAATAAAATATTTTTTTCTCAAAATTTTTTTTTATTCTTGCACAATTTTTTGGATTTTAATCCAAATCATTCAGTTTTACATCCTTGTGCCTAACCTTAATTCTAGTAATCTTCCATTGCTAGAATTTCTTGGGTCTAGTGTTTTCCTTGGTTCTTGTATTCAAAATTACTTGGTTGTCAGAGACTGTGTAATTTTGGGGTGCTTTGAATTTAGTTTGCTTAGAACTTTTGGGACTAGCTTTTCTTAGCAATTGCTACTAACAAATTGAGTATTAGTGACATCTTTTGAGATAGGCTCTTAGGTGAGGTTGAAAGGAAAAAGAAATTTTTAAGGATTGAAAGAGGTTCTTTGGTGAGGCCAACGGAGATTGTTAAGGATTGAAAGTGGTTTTTTGGTGAGGCTGAGAGGGAAAAATAAATTTGAGAGGTTCTTAAGGATTGAAAGAGGTTCTTTGGAGATTGATTCGCTCATTAATTTTGTGCGAACTTCACTTGCTGCTCAAAGAATTGTGCAGTCTTTGCAGATCAAGTCTTCCAATTCTTCATTTGCTCTATTGATTCTTGGAGCTTAAAGTATTATTGGGGCTGTTCTTGGGTGGTTTGTCATCAAGGGTATTAAAGCCAGAAGTTCCAATGAAAGACAAATCCTATCTATTTCTTTTATATTCCTTTCATTTGGGTTTTGTTATTTTTGTTTGTTCTTGTGTCATTCATTTAGGTTTTCATGTTCTAAGCCTTTTTCTATTTGTTTCAAGTCTGAATCTTTCAATTCCAGCCTTTGTTTCATGTCCAAATTAAAAAAACAAAATACTGAAAACAACTTGTTTGGCATCAATTACATCTTATTTTCTTCAATTCGGTTCTTCTATGGATTTTGTGTCCAGCAGCATTTCTTCTTGTTTAATCCTTTGTTTCCCTCATATTTAACCAATCCTAATCTCTCCCCTTGTGTTCCAGGTAATTCTAAGTCTTTTCCAATGAGTCCATCCAATTGCATCAAGTAAAACCATAAAACCCTAATTTAGCTTCCTTGGTGTTCTTCATGTCCAGCCTTGTTTCTTTAAGTGTTTTTTCATCCAATCCTTTGTGTTTCTTTCATACTTTGTCTATTCCATTCCATTTCAATCATATCTAATCCATTCCATTCAATTTTTGAATGTTTTGGATCAAAGTGTGCAAAGATCACGAGATAAGCATGATTTGAATGCAGAAGAGATTCAATGTGTCAAACTCATTCCAAATCAACCAGAACCTATTTGATTCACTTTGGGTTGACTTCTTGCATATAAATATAGAAAAATCCAAAAATAAGATCCAGAAATTTGATTTTTTGGATCAAACAAAGTTTGTTCCAATTTGTGCAAGAACTAGCATTCTTAAAATCTGTCCTACATTTAATTGTTTCCTTTGCTTTATTTTGAAGCAAGAAACCCTCTTGGACATTAATTAGGTAAGAAAAAATTAAAGAAAATGTTTTTTTCTACAAAAATTTTGTGTCATGCACACGTTTTTGGTTTGTAGTCCAAACCATTTGGTTTTACATCCTTGTGCCCAACCTTGATTCTAGCTATCTTCCATTACTGGAATTTCTTGAGTCTTGTGTTTTCATTGGTTTTTGTCGTTAAAATTACTTGGTTTTCAAAGATTTTGCAATTTTTAGGTGCTTTGAGTCCACTTTGCTTAGAACTTTTGAGACTAGCTTTTCTTAGTAATTGCCACTAACAAATCGAGTGTAAGTGACATCTTCTAAGAGTAAACACATGAGGGAGTGTTGTGAGGTTCTTGTTTTCAAGTATAATGTCAAGAAAAAAGGTTAAGATTGAGGTACCATATTGAGGTCTTTTCCATGTAAGGGCCTTAGTTCATGGGGAAGAATTGAATGTGGTCATAGATGAGGGGAAGGATACAAATCTAATTAGTTGTACCATAGTGAAGGAGCTTGAACTACCAACCCATCCACACCCAAAACCTTGCATGGTGGAATGGATTCATCAAGGTAGTAACATGACGAGGAAGCAGGTGCTGGTTGCTATGACTATTGGCCAGTACAGTGATGGATACTTTCTAATGTTGCATATATCCTATGGGCACCCATAATACTTGGCCAGTGAGGGATGAAAGCAAGGGAGGCCATTCTTGATGAAGATACAGGTGAGCTATGTATCTTGTATTATGAGAAGGAAATCATAAGTGTTCCATTAAGGTCAAGGGAGATTGTTAAGGATCAAAAGAGGTTCTTTGGCAAGGTAGGGTGGAAAAAAAATTTGAGAGGAAAGTTAAGGGTCTGAGGGAAAACCAAGACAAGAAAGATGAGAGAAAATTAGATTGTTGTGATAAGAGTGAAATTAAGAAGGAAGTGAGTGTTGGAGAGTTCTCGAGAAAAAAAACTAAGTAGCATTGTAAAAAGACAAGAACTTGATGAACACAAGCTGGGTGAAGAGGAGAAGACTTACAAAGAAGCCTTAATTTCAACTATCATAATAGAGTCTTCTTCTTGTGTTATGCTATCTTTTTTTTTTTTCAAGAACCAAGTGATGATGAGTCAAGTTTTAAGGAAATGGAAGCTCGATCCAAGGAGAAAATGGAGGGAGCACCTATTCAAGTTGAATATGAGGGGCTGCCTAAAGAAACCACAATTAAGACATTGAGCATTATCTTACCTTTGCCCAAAAAGGAGGATATATGGAGATTAACACATGATTCTATAATGTATTTCTTTTCTTTTAGTAGGTTTGACATTGTCTTGGATAGTTGTGATATGTTCACATCATGCTTTGCTTAAAATGTTGTTATGCAAGATGGGTATGATATCCCTAGATTAAGAGAAGGAAGTAAGCATGCTATTTTCACACAATCAGGCTCCATTTCTTTTAGATTTCACAAGCATTTTTTGTTTTTGCAAAGTTCCTTTTTCAATTCCATAAGTTTTTGAAAGGAAAATTTATTTTGGAATCCCTTATTCATGAGGTTTTTTTTATTTTCCATTCACATTACATTATTTGGTCCAATTGATTTTGTTGAATTTTTCATCCATGTTCCTTTGAGTCACATTTAGGTTCAATTTATTTTCATGCTCAATGGGTTTAAAACCCATGTGCATCACTTTGCTTTGGGTGAAAATATTGTTAGGCACGAGTTCCTGAACATTCCATGCAGTTTACTGTGTGTGCATGCAAACAAAAGTTTGTTTTGGATTCATACTTACTTGGACTTGTTTATTTCTATTTTATTTCATCTAAAATGTCCCAAATCTTCCTAAATTTAATGCATTTTGATTGTTTCATTAGTCTAGGGCATGGAGAGTCCATTGTTTTAATGCTTAAATCATGTAATTTTAAGAGTTGCTCTAGTGTTTGTGCAGGCAAAGTCGATATTGCTTTGGTATTAATTTTACTTAAGCTTAGTAATTCTTGTTTTTCTTGTTAAATTTTATGTCACATGATTCTTTTTCTAATTTCAGCTGAGATGTTTTCCAATCTAAGTGGTCTAAAGGACCTACAATGGATTTTGTTGTAACACGCAAGCATGGCACTTTTTAAAGTCAATACCTCCTCTTTTATGCTTTATACTTGCTACCATTAATGGATCCTCAATTTTTTTGTAAGAA
Source organism: Aquilaria agallochum (assembly GCA_000696445.1). Lineage (NCBI taxonomy): Eukaryota > Viridiplantae > Streptophyta > Magnoliopsida > Malvales > Thymelaeaceae > Aquilaria > Aquilaria agallochum. The sequence continues at coordinate 11,457 of KK906962.1, forward strand.
AGCAAGTATTCTTCATGTGTCAAGGAAATTACTAATAGTAAAGATGGATGATAGGAAAGAGGATAAATTGCTTTGAAGAGTTGCTACCCGAGAAGCTTATATTGTGCATGACCAAGGCAATTGCAATATTGGTGTTACTTTAATAGTTATTGTTTCGATTACCTTTTCTTTTTTATGTTTTGATTCAAGGATGTGTTGTTCTATGGAAGGGGGAGTTGATAACAACCTATTGAGTAGTGCCATACACATTCTAAGAGTTTTCAAGGAGTTCAAAGCTAAGGAACTCTAGTTAAAGCATTAAAGCATCTTTTGGTGCTTAATGACATCAAATCATGGAGGATCTAAAAGATGGCCACTTGGAGAAGTCAAGAAGGCTAATCTTGACATAGTAAAGCTAAAAGGGGTTGGGCAAGGCCGTCCCAATCCCAAGCCACATTGGACGGACAACCAAGCTACACAATGGTACATTAAAGAAGCAACATGCAGCTTCTGAGACTATGTCCAAGCCATAAGGTCCATGATTGATCTAAAGGCCAACCCCAAGCCCCTATACCATCAGTATTCAATACTACACATGTGGAAACCAACAATGGAACACTTGGAGCATCATTTCATACGTCAAGGAAGCAAGAGACACCATGGTGCACATATTTGGAGCATCAAGGTCTACATAAACTCTTGGAGCACCCATACACCTATGGTGTGTGCACCCTGGACCACATTTGCACCCCATTACATGATAATTATACAATGCACCAAGCAGCTAACCAACACTCTCTTGGACCTACTGGTGCACGTGAGCTGGACAAAGGAGTAACTTAGCCTACTAGACCTTTGAGTTACCATATTCTATCACTTGAGTATGGATTAGTGTGAATGTTAGTGTTGTGCCCAAAAGCCAATCATGAGATGATTGTATTTTTGCACATTGAGTAATGATATTTTATTTAGGCATTAATCCAGCAATTTTGTTTGTTGTTTTGTTTCTGCGT
>KK906967.1:0-13847 GCA_000696445.1 Aquilaria agallochum
TCTTTAGTGGTAGACAAGACTTGACTAGTAATCATTGTTGTCCACCAAATTTGGTCTAGTCTTGCACTAGTCACCCATAAATCTTGGATGGCCGAAATGATCAACTTAAAGTTGATAGTTTTAATTGTATCACTCATTCAAGTGTACAATTTGATCCCCTTTCTCTGTTTCCTGTCTGTTTTTCCATAGTCTAGTTCCTATGTGCAGTTTAGCCCTAAAAATTTTCAGCATTACACATAGACCACTGTACTAGTTTCCATAGTTCTCCTCATCCTTCCTTTATGCTTTTCTTTGTTTTCCTTTGTTTCTCTTGGCCTAAGCCAAGCACTTAGCAGGTACCTAACATGCTAGCTTTTCGAACACCTACAACCACTAAAAATATACAAAGGCTTACCAGAAGAATCACTTCCCTTAGTAGATTCATTTCTAGATACGGCGACCGATGTCGACCATTCTTCAAGGTGCTAACCAAACCACCCAAAAGCAAAGGCAACTCCGGAATCGAGGAGCACCCTTTGAACCCAGAATGTCAGAAAGCTTGGGATGAGCTTAAAAGCTACCTAACCCATCTGCCAACACTTTGGCAACCACGGGAAGAAAAACCTCTCATCCTCTACCTCGCAGTCACTGAAAAAGATGTGAGTTCAGTCCTAGTGAAAGAAAAGGGTGGGAGGCAGTGGCTAGTATATTATGTAAGTAAGTCCCTGCACAGCGTCGAGCTCAAGACCCATTGCTCCAAAAAAGCCATTTATGCCTTAGTGCTCGAGGGTAGGAGGCTACGGCCCTACTTCCAAGGACACACCATCATTGTCCGAAGCAACCTACCTCTACGTGACATAATGAAAAAGGTAGAGCATTCGGGAAGGCTGTCAAAATGGTGTATCGAACTCGGAGAATATGACATCACTTACGAGCCAAGAAGGGCAATAAAAGCCCAAGCATTGGCAGATTTCATCATCAAATTCAAAAAATTGAGGATGCTGAAGCTACCTCGGAAGATCTGATAAGGATTGAACCAGAGTGGAAACACTTTGTCGATAGAGCCTCGATGCCGAACACCAAGGACCTGGAGTGGTTCTTCGGGTGCCCGAAGGTATGGAAGCCGCCAAAGCCATCAAATTTGGTTTTGATGTCACCAATAACATCGCCGAATATGAGGCCCTCATAGCAGGACCAAAACTGGCCAGAAAAGTTGGTGTAAAAAACCTTACGGCCCATAGTGACTCACAGCTAGTAGTCTGGAAAATGAAAGGAGATTACGTTGTAAAGGATCCAACCTTGGCAAAATATCATGACCTCGTCAAGAAGCTCATTAAAGAGTTTGACTTGGTACAAATAGAAAACGTTCCTCGAAGAGATAATGCTCAAGCTGATACCTTGGCCAAATCCAAGGAACCCACCGAGGTGCTAAAACAACCCAACACAGAACTAATGTGCATAGCAACCTCGGGAGAAGGATGGCAAGATTCCATCAAGAAATACCTGGCAACTTTGGCACTCCCCGTAGACCCTACCAAGGCCACAAAAGTATGAAAGCGCTTTGGGAGATACTTCCTCATCATGGATGAACTATATAGACAAGAGTATGCAAGTCCCTTGCTGAGGTGCATAAGTGAAAAGAATGTCAGAACAGTCCTCGAAGAAGTTCATGAGGGGGCATGTGGTTCCCACATAGGAACAGACGCCCTCACCGGAGTACTACTTTGTCAAGGTTACTTTTGGCCTACCCTAAGAAAGGATGCAAGGCAATTTGTCCGAAAATGTGACAATTGCCAAAGACATACCAACATCTAGAAGTTACCCTCGGAGAAAATAACTTCAGCAAATTACCCTTGCCCCTTCGCCGTCTGGGGTATTGACCTCATTGGACCTCTCCCAAACGCCTCCAGTAGGGTGAAGTTCTGCATAGTTGCAGCGGACTACTTTACTAAGTGGATTGAAGTAGAGCCTTTGGCATCGATCTCAGTGAAGGATACCCAAAAGTTCGTTTGGAAGAACATCATATGCCGATTTGGCATACCAAGGGTAATAGTGGCCGACAATGGTACCCAGTTTACTGACAAAGGGTTCCGAGAATTCGTGGCTAAACTTGGCATAAAACTACATTTCACCCCGGTAGCCCATCCTCAAAGTAATGGGAAAGTCGAGGTGTCCAATAGGAGAATAAAAGATGGCTTGAAGAAGAGGCTAAAGGAGGCAAAGGGAAAATGGACAGGGGAGCTCCCAAGTGTACTATGGAGCTATCGCACAACTCCCCGAAGGGCCACAAAAGAAACTCCTTTCTTGCTCGTGTTCGGGATAGAAGCCATTATTCCCATTGAGATCATACGACCTTTAGTAAGAATACAGGTGTTCGATGAAGGAGGAAATAACCTTGGCTTGAGGGCAAAACTAGACCTCACCGAAGAACACCGGGAAATGGCAGAACTCAGGAGGAAGGCTTTCCAACAAAGAGTACGCTACTAACTTGCATGTGAAAAAAAAAAAGAAATCAAGAAGAGGGACCTTGTCCTCCGAAAGGTCGAATTCGAGCCGTGAAGGCCATCAGATGGGGCACTTCAGGCAAACTGGGGCTGACCTTATCTGGTCCTTGACAAAATCTGCCCAAGGGTCTACAATTAGGCGATGTCGAGGGAGTAGAGTTGAAAAACACTTGGCATTCAGATTTATTGAAAAAATTTTACACTTAGACATTTTTTCTGAAGAAAAGCTTGTGATTACTCCTCCCCGAAATCACCAGTAAAAACATGGATTATAAACCGAATATGGTCACATTGCTAAAATGGGCTTCTAGAACATTGACTTTTTCCCGAAGGTGCTAGTTCCGTAGCAAAGCCTAAAACTTGGCGGAATACGTTTGGAAAAGTGATAATAGTCCACATATTGGAAAAATCTCACAAAAGGAAGAACAGTACGAAGCTTCCCGAAGGCATGGTTTCAAACATGGATGTTTGCTGAAAATACGCACATAGAATTATACAAACTTCCGAAGAGTGATGATTGAAGGAAAGACGTGGATGCCATGCCAAATAGAAACCGTCTTGATAAGACACTTTCATCATCTAGTCGGAATGGTCCCTCTTGGCACTCAGAGTTGACAGTTCGACTGTAAGCTCAGCAACCTCCCTCTCGAGTTTTTTCTTCTTCTTTTTCTTGGCCTCCTTCTTCAACAAATCGACCTTGGCTTGGAGATCAGCATTCAAACTAAGCGCCTTCGCAAGGTTCTCAACGTCTTCTGCCTTTTCCTTCTGAAGGGCTTTATTCTCTAAAGAGAGAACAACACACTTTGCGCCAAGGTCCTTAACCTTGGTTGAAAAGTTGAGAAGGAGCTCCTTCTTGCTCTCCCAAAGCTCGGTCCGAAGATTCTCCACGTCCTTCTTCATAATTTTGTTCAGTTCACCGTACTTGAGGACATATTTGGCACAAAATTCCTTCGCCCTCCTTAGAGAATTCTTAGACCGAGAACGAGCCTCAGTCTGCTTTGCTGCCCAAGCTCAAAAATATCCGTTGTACGCCAGAAGCTGCAGAAAAGAAAGCCCCGAGTAAGAGTCAAAACACAATGAAAACTAGGAAGAAAATTTTTCTAAGTCCCCAAAGAAGGAAAGAAGAAATCTACCTAGGTGGCATGTTTGCTCATCCTCGCTGCGAGGATCTCTTCGTTCGGGCATTCGGCGATGAGCGACTGGAAGGTGGTGTTCGTTAGCACACCCTTTGGCATCTGGGGAGCCATCGACTGGCTATCCTCGGAGAACAAATTCATGTCCTCCATGAAAGACGATAAGGGCTCCCTCGGTACTTTGTCCTTCGGGATATGGCTATCCCGGAAGGCCCTCTTTCGGGCATGAGCTTCCACCTAGGGAGCAGGTGTCACCTCCTCTGCAAGATCACGCCGAAGTTCCATCAGTATGTTATCACTTAGCCATTCATCTATAAGATCATAGATGCCAAAAACACCAAGATTCATAGAGGAACGACTAACGAACAAACCTGGTGGAACCTCGGTGACGACGTCTTCGGTCTCGCCCACTTCACGGACTTCACCGGGAATGTTCTTGCCCTTCCTTCTCCTGCTCTCCTCGAGCTCTTGAGTCGAAGTCCTTTCGATCGAGGTCTTAATGGCAGTATACAGACTCAGAGCTATCTCGAGGGTCGCAGGATCCGAAGGTGGATCGGTGTGGGCAGGAGAATGTGCAGGTGACTGGTCCTGAACTTCGACGACGTCTTCGAGGGGAGGAGGAAGGACTTCCACCTTGGCTTTCTTTGCCTTGGACGGCCCCATGGTAGTCTTTTTCCTCTTCGCAGGCACCTTCCTCTCCGTCTACTAACCCTTCTCGGCCTAGTCGAGAAAAAGGGACTCGTAAAACTCCACAAATTGATCACCCATCTCTGCAAAAGGAAAAAACATCAGTGTAAGTGCAAAAGGAATACAGGTAACAAAACCTGGAAGATAACTTACTCTTGGCAAAGGCCTCGTACGAGATCTCAGCCCGAAGAAGCATCACCAACCATGCCTTCTTCCTCGGGAGAACAGGCACGGGCAGGTTCAAGTTGAACTTGTGCTCGTGGATTACCCCCGGTTCCTGAAGAACCTCTTTAAACTTAAGGTCCCACTTAATGGGAAAGGGGTATAAGGAGCACTAGGGACCTCGAAGTCCCAGTCCGCAACTGCTCGGATGCGTCTGTCGAACTTGTTAAACTCCACGGCCAACCCCGAGGTCAGCAGCTTCTAATTGTCAACAACGTCAGTCTTCAACACCCCCGAAGCCCATCTAGTCGGAACGTAGCTCCATCTTTCAGGAACTGATAGAAAGAAGAACCCTTTCTGTCCCCCCACCAGCTATCCTTCATCTTGAAGGTGAAGGTGAATTTCTTACTCCCAGACCCTCAAGGAAGCAAGAAGTAGAAGCCACCCTTTGGGACCTGGTGGAGCTTATAGTATTGCATGAAGAAAAGAAAATGGGGCTTTATCTTAAAAACCCAACACATGCAAAGAAAGGCGTTGAAATAAGAATAAGAGTTAGGAGGGAGCTGGTTCACGACAATCCCATGAAACCTGCAGAACTCACACACCATTCACGGGGGAGGATACCGAAGACCGGCCTTTAGTTAGGCTCGGTAAACAGTGATCTTATCAGAATGGGCCATATAACCGTATGTGACCGAGGTAGGTAACCTTGGGACGGCATAAGTAGGGAGATAGAATTTGTTACCCACTTCATCATTTTCTCCAAAGTAGTGCGGCATGGATGAGAGTCAAGGGGGAGAAAGCTTTCGGGAATAGGACGGATGGTCATCAGTCGAGCGGGGTTTGACATTTTTCAAAAAGAAGAGAGACAACCTCGGGAAAAATAAGGAAAGAGAACTGAAGGGCTTCTAAAAAACAAAACTTTGGAACAAATGACTTTCGAAGGAAGGAAGAACTTCGAAAAGAAAAACCCATCGAAAGTTTTGCTGAAATCTGGATTCTTGGACGCCGTCGTGAATGGTTGCCAGAAATCGCTCCGCCGCTAGAATCACTGCCGAAAAGAGTAAGAAGACAAGAGAGAGTTCTAGAGCAAACAAAAGCAGAGGAAAAGAGTGTGAAGGTCTGAGGCAAGAGGTGTTTATATAGGCCGAAGGGGGCAGGCAAAACATCGTCACTATTGCTCTTCGAAGGTCAAGAGACGCAATTAATGTAACCGACGTAACCATTCACCACCCATCAGCAGCCACGTGTAAGCCAACACGGGAAACGAGGGCACGACCCTAACAACTGGCAGACCTATATAACCCTACCCGAAGTAACGTGTCCATATACAAGGGAAGACGAAACGGTTCACTGACAGAAAAGTCAGTGGAAGTACACGCTGCAGATAGTGACCTCAGCGAAAGAGCCAGGGACACCCCTCAAACACCAGGGGAACTACCACGGTAGGTCACCTTAGTTCACCATAGTTCCCTCTTGGGGAGAAGAAGACTTCGGATGGAAGCCCATCATGGCAACAAGACCAAGCATCGCTTGCCACAAGAAAGGCTCCCAGAGCTCCCCAAACCGAAGGAAAGCCCTCGATTTTCTGAGGGGGGCATGTGATAGTCAAAGGGCTATCACCCCCGAAGGAACACATGTGCGCGCCACCTCCGGTTTAAGCAGACACAACAAAACCCCGACAAGGAAACCCATGGACCAAATTTGGTCAGGAGGAGTCACCACCCTTCCCGAGGGTGACCTCGTGCCGATCTCACATGGCCAAAACCACCTCTGGATACTCTCTAGGCTACCCTCGGGGCATGCTCATGAAGTGCCACATCAGGTATCCGAGCCTGACCTCAGGAAAGCCCAACTGAAGGTGCCTCGTACAAACAAGGGACCTCCCTCCAGAGGAGCTCACCTCTCCGAATGAGCTCTGTACCCTGAAGAAATTTGGTCCCCCAAAAAGGCCATGTGGGCATACGACGAAACGGCTGAGGAGTCTCTCACACACCGTACCCGTACCACCCATAACACGCCGCCCTCAGACACGCTCTGACACGCCGCCCTCAGACACGCTTTGACACACCGCCCTTGTACGACCTAGGTTCCTGGCCAAGTGGCCTATGATTGGCTAGAAGCTCCCCTCTCCCCGAAGGTACGGACTGCATCCGACCAAACAAGTGTCACAATCTGGGCAAGCTGTGGCAAACGAACTTATCTTATTCATCTCCCTATAAATATTTAGGAAGTGCCCTAGGTAACGAGATCGCCACTCCAAGAAGGAATCTCTCTGCTCCTTACTTACCCTTCACCTTCAAACACTGACTTGGGTGTCGGAGACTTCTCCCCCGGAAAAACACTCTGGGGAGCTCCTAACCCTTGGTTTTCTGAGTCCTTGCAGTCCTGATACCACTGGAGGTTCCTTATCCAGGCGTCCTCTCACCGGAAGTTCTTGCTCCGTGCTCACCATGTTGCACAACGATGATGCTGAAGGCCATCACGATGATTCCTAAAAATAAAAAGAATATGAAGAAATACTGTTAGTACCATCGGGATCATGGCCATGACACTAGAGATTGCTACCAGTTGAACAAGTATATCAAAACTCTCATTAAGCAAGTCAAATTGAGTGTTAGTGTTGTGCCCAAAAGCCAATCATGAGATGATTGCATTTTTGCACATTGTGCCATGATATTTTATTAACGCATTAATCCAGCAATTATGTTTGTTGTTTTGTTTCTTCATAATGTAATAAACATAATTATAACCCTAGAATAATGATATTCTCAAATGTCCCTGGTTTAGTATTGTTGTGGAGTAGGTTACAATAATACATAATGATTAGCATATGTGGAGACTAATATAAGATATGTAGTCTACATATGGGTACAAGTTGGAGAACTTGTGTACTGGACCAACCTACCATGAGAACACTACATAGATCATTATATGAATGTCATAAGTGATTTTTATAGTGATCATGGTATATGTAGTTTTTTAACGTATGGTCAACAAAGTTCCCTACATGTGAGTCACATACTTTGATACTTCCCTTTGTTGCTCATAACAGAGTGAACTTGAAGGAGGTCATTAGTTATGTCACATATCTTGCAGAGGAATTTGTATGATCAAGATGGGATTTGTCCCTTCTATGTAACGGGAGTGATATCTTCAGGCCCATTGATAGAGTGAAACTTAGAAAATGCATGGCCATGCTCGGATGAGTTGATATATGATATCAATGTCATCACTTTAAGTTACTCTACTCGGTAATCAAGGAAAAAAAGATTGGGCTGTATGAGAGTGACACATTCCATGTCTTGTGCCTAGTTTTGATATCTTCGACAAAGGGACAATGACATATATGGGTAATGATCGTAAAGGTTTAGTCAAGTCACTAACAATCTTGTCACGTGGGCAGCAATGATGTGTTGCTAGACACCGTTCATTGCTTATGATCATAAATGTGTTTATGATCATTGCCAATGTCATAAGAGCCTATTGGGTTGTGCACATAGAGCTATTTGGATTATTAGAGTGCATGGGCTAATTATTTGGGTTATGATTTCATGATAATTTCTTGTTAATAATTGGCCCAAAAGTTGAGCCATTATTAAGCCCAAAATTAATTCCTAAGTAGATTAGGGCTTTGAAACCCATTAGCCCTGGAAGTTGAGTCTCACTATAAATACAACTGTTAGTGAGAAATTCACAGCCTTGCCCTAGCCTCCCAAAAGAGATAGTCGTACTTTTATCTCGCTATTCCTTGGAGGACACAAGCTAGCACTGTGAGCGCAAGAGAGGCGCATCTACCGGGACGTGGTGGAACTGTGGCGATCCTAATAGGCTCGTGTGGATACCATAAAGAGCTTGAACATGTCAACTGTTCAGGTTTTGTGATTCGACTCTACTGTTGGGTGAAAGATCTCAACCAAAATTATGTATGAAAATTTTTGAACACCCGGTTTACCCCGCTTCACTTGGATCTTGGAGGGTCTCAATGAAATTCCACTGCGCTTGCTTGGCTCTTGAAACCCTATAGTTGTATCAGAGCTACTGGTGAAACCCTAAATCAGGATTGAATGTCAAATTGCATGATATTGTGTGTTTGGTTGCTTTCAACCATGATTAATTGGATTGATTCATGATGCATGAAACTGGAACTCGTAATCAATATATGAGATATATGAAGAAATGACACAAATTGGTTAATGAGATTAACCCAAAATTGATTCGTATAAGATACCTATATGGATTAAGACTCTTGCAATAGTTGGAAAACCCTTGCATGGATCAGATTCGGCCTGTTTGGGCTCCAAAAGTAGAGTACTTTTGGTGGCTCGAATGGAGGGGTCTTGAGTGCCTACTTGTTTGAAATAGAAGATCTTGGGCAACATAATTGTAAGACATTTTTTTGCACTCGTGGGGGGGGGCACTGCTCCCCTTGCAACCCCCATAAGGCCGACTCCCTTTGACCCCGCCTGTTGATCGATTCCCGTTAACCGACTAGTGGGACTACCACCCGCTGACCGGCCAGCGAAACCGCCAAATGCGAAGCACCATTAATAAAAATTGGTTAATCAATGTGCATTAATTGGCATGCATTATTGTTAAATGAGATTTGACATGTTATGTTGATTGGTGTTTGAAGCATGGTGCATGGTTATAGACCTTGATTGGTTGTACTTGCAAATACGGCCTGTGAGTTGTGACTTTTCTTGTTACTCTCTTTATACATTCTCTTCCCACCTTACTCCCCTCGAATGTAACTCAAGGTTTCTATTATTGATGTAATGGTACATTGTGGGATCATCCAAGGTGGTATGTCTAAGGAGGTGACAACAAAATGGCAAGCAAGAAATGAGGAGAAGGAGCTTGTGAAGACCATTTTCTTTTCTTAGGCTTTTAAGATATTCTCATTGGCGTGAGAATATCACATAGTTTGGGCTATAACCATGTCACATTTACTTTCTTGTTAGCATGTGCTGTGATAGCCAAAAGGCAATTGCCCTTCAAACCCCCAAGTTTTCGCGAAGCGCCACCCGCGGCAAAGGCAAGCATCACCCTCAGGAAAATAGGGCCCGACCCCCTGACTCCTTGACCTTGATGATCCACCATCACCCTCGGGGTATGAAAATACTAACCTCGGGAACATGGTGTGCTACCACCCTCGATAAGATGACCTGACCAACTTCGGGAGAGGTAGACTCACCATGCTCGGCAGGGTAACACATCCTCCTAAGAGGATCCTCCATGCCGAGGGGACTTGCGAATAACTGGAGCAACCTCGGCAAGAAGCCCTCCTATCCCGAAGAGGTCTCATTCACCGAAGGGATCTCAAGAACATGACAAAAATGGTTAAGGAGCCTCTGACACGTTGCCCTCACACACATCCTGACACACTGCTCTCACGCACGTCCTGACATGCCGCCCTCGTACACACCCTAACATGCAGACATCCCATGGCCCTAACTTCTGGCCAAGATGGCCCATGGCCAGCTAAAGGTCCCCATTCCCGAAGGTACGGACCGCATCTGACCGAACACATGTCATGATATGAGCGGGCTGCGTCAAACGGACTTTTCCTAACACCCTTCTATAAATACTTGGGAAACGGCCTTCGTAAGGACATGAGACAAAACTCTCAAAGAAAAACCTATTCTTTACTCGATACTCATCACTCTTCATTTTGCCAAATACTGACTTGGGCGTCGAAGGCTCCTCCCCTAGAAAAACACTTCAGGGACCTCCTAACCCTTGTTCTTTGGGTGTTTCATGCAATCTTTCCCTGGAAGTCTCTTCTTCAGATGCCCTCATCAGCGGAAGTCCATTTTAGGCTTACCATGTTGTACAACGAAGATACGAAGAGGCATCATTTGGCGCCGTTTGTGGGAAATCACTCTCAGGTAGCCGTCATTGAGATTCGGTGTTCTAAGGACAAGGGACTCCCGAAGTCCTCGTCCGCGCCGGAAGCTCAACCGACGACCGAACAACCAGCCGCAGGGACTTCCTTGCTTGAGGACGAACGTCCTCTAACGATCATGATGAGCTTGCTACTTGATTTTCAGCGCTCTGTTATGGCTGAAATGATGCAACAACTGGACCAAAGGTGGTCACAACCACATTCAAGCCAAAGGCCCCCTTCACCAACACCCCATTGGGAGAGAAGCTCGAAATCTACTCATCGGAGTTTGGGGAGCGGGGATCTCCATGATGAGTCCTCAATAAAGGACATACCTCCCAGAGTTTGATGTACTGGAGAAATGGTGTCCAAAGGGGCTAAGACTTCTCGCTGGCAAAGTTCTTCACCAGAGGAGAGATCACAATCCCCTCACTGCCAAAGTTACTCCCCAAAAAGGAGGTGCCGCTCTTCATTGCCAGAAGCGTTTGGGTAGCAAGAAGAGCCCAAGACCACCGTCCGCATGGAAAAAATCCTAAAAAGGTTGGAGAGGGTGGAAAGGCAGGTGGCTCGGAAGCCTGTCTGGTAAAGATTGTCTAAAACCTTCATCAAAGATGAGTCACCATTTATCCGAGAAATAGTTAAGGCACCTATGCGAAGTGACTTTCGGGTGCCTCATTTGGAAACCTATGAAGGATGTAGTGACCCCCAAGCCCACTTGACCAAGTACAAGGGTAGCATGGTGTTGCACAGTGCCAATGATACCACCCTTTGCAAATGTTTTGAGGTCACCCTCTCCGGGATTATAATGAGTTTCCAAGAGTTGTCTATGGCATTTACACAGCAGTTCATCGGCAGCAGGCCGCAGGTGAAGATGCCCATTCAGATGTTCGACGTAGAGCAAAGGAATGGCAAAACCATCTGTGACTATATCAAAAGGTTTAATCGAGAAGCCTTGAGCATGCCGGACTTCCATCTGAAAATATGCATCCTTGCCACTATACGGGGACTTCGGCAAGACTCATAACTCTTTTATGAGTTCTCGAAAGACCCTCCGGACACCCTTGGTGAGTTCTACCGTAGAACCGAACTGCACATGATAGCCGAAGAGCTGAGAATGGAAGGACCGAAGTCTAATCACCATCATCCCGAAGGCCAAAGTCACCAACCCCGATATCCAGTCGAGGGTGGGGGAAAAACTTGAAAGCAGAAGGGGAAAAGACCCATGTCATTTACTCCCCTAAACACCTCCTAAACAAACGTACTGTTGGCCATGGAAAGGCAAGGGAACCCAATCCAGCGTCTGAAGGCCATGACTTCAGGAAACAAGAAAAAAATGAAGAAGTTTTGCCAATTCCATCAGGAGCATGGGCATGACACTGAGGATTGCTTTTTGCTGAGGAAGTACATAGAGTCTCTAATAAAGCAAGGCCACCTTTGGCACTACCTATGGATGCCTTCCCCGAAAGGGAGGAGGGAAGAGGAAAGGAAAGGGGATGATGAGGACTATGATTCCAACAGGCGCCGAAATCAAAGTTCTAAAAGACATCTGCCACCTCCGACTGGAGTAATCCAGACGATCACCACTGGACTACCTTCGACAGAAAGAAAGAGAAAAGCTAAGGAGATCACGGTGATGGAATTCGGTAACCCATCAAACAAGCTTGTTTGAAAATTGGGGTTGCCTTAGTATTCCCTCATGACGACCCACTTCTAATCATGGCAAGGATAGGGAGTTGGGATGTCAAAAGAGTACTCTTCGATGATGGTTCTAACGCCGATGTCTTATTCTCTCATCTGCTGCTGAATTTGGGTATCCCAAAAGGCGATCTCAAGCCTGTCACCTCCCCTACCTTCGGAGTGGGTCTGTTTGAACTCCCTGTCCTTGGATGGATTGACCTCCCTCTAATGCTAAGGGGAACTTCGCCACAAAATGAGGGTGAGCTCTTTGCTTCCATAATGACAAGGTTCATCGTCATATGATGCCATCCTTGGGAGGTAGATGCAAGGAAACCTCTGTTGGGTTTCGGGAGACAAACAGCGTAGTGAAATTTAACCGAAACCCTCCAGGATCCAAGTGAAACGGGGTAAACCGGGTGTTCAAAAATTTTCATACCTAATTTTCAGTTGAGATCTCTCACTCAACTGTAGACTCGAATCACAAAACTTGAATAGTTGACGTGTTCAAACCCTCTATGGTATCCACACGAGCCTCTCAGGATCACCACGCTTCCACCACGTCCCGGCAGATGCGTTTCTCTTATGCTCGCAGTGCTAGCTTGTGTCCTCCAAGGAATTGTAAGAGAAGTGTCGTGCCCTAAACTGCCCCTGGCCCATTCGGGCCCAATTATATAAGACATGCAGCGGAAGTTTAAATAAACCGAAGGGGCTTTTATTACTCACTAAGACTTATGGGCACGAACCCCAGGATACTTACTGGTACTAGCTTGTTGTGTTCTTATTAAAGGTTTAAGCTTAAATGCTCTTGGAAACAAACTAGCACCTATGTGGATTTCATGTGTTCATTTTCATGGTATTNACCAAGCTTTAGCCAAGATTATGCATGGCAACCAAAACACCAACTTAAGTTTGAAAACTTAATTTCATGCATATGCTTCGCATGCTTATGTATTTTGGTGTTCACTAGTGCACGTAATCTCTTAATGCTTTTAAAAGCAAACTAATGCTTAGGCATACATTAATTCACATATGTGCACCTATTCTTCTTATTAGCCATTCCTTACACATGCATCCAAATTTCATGTTTTTCTAAGTTTTCTTGCATGTTCTTTTTAGTGTGCACATACTTAACCAAACATAGCATGTTTTCACATAAACATGGGCTTATGGGCCTTTTCTGTACTTAACATGCATATGGCCCAAAATTAATAAGAACATATTCAACTTTGTCCAAAATCTTAGTTAAGCCCATTACACACATTTAAGCCCAATTTACACATGCTTCCAGTTTTCATGAAAATCATACTTCCATAAAACATGCATGGGCCTTGGTAAGTCCACCAAGCAATAAAAACACCCAAAGTGTCCATAGTCCATATTACAAGCCCAAAATACTAAGTTTGGCCAAATTTTAGCTAAGTCTATAAATTTGGTCATTTAACTAAGAACAACTATTACATGCTTAAAAGCAAGCCATAATCCAAAGAACACAAATCCACCTTAAGACGTTGTTCCCACAGTTTCTAGACTCGTAGTCCTGCACACAAAGTCCACATTTTATTAGCTTGATTTTCAAGCAACTAAAGGTAAATACTTAGAATAAATTGAGCAAATAGTATTTACATACTCAACCTCAACACCACAGAAAGAGTACTTAGGACTCTTACCTCAATCTTTCAAGCACACTTTTTCCTACAAAGGTAGAGTAGGGCGGGTGGGATTTAAATCTCAATAAGGATTCCATATGGCTTCCAAAGCCTAACTTATGGCCTTTAAGGCCCAACATATCCCAAGAATGTAATGGCAATAATTATTCCA
>JMHV01078797.1:0-13666 GCA_000696445.1 Aquilaria agallochum
GAACCATGAACAATTTTTACCCAACCCAACCCTACCCACCCCTATTGGGTTGGGTAAACCCATGGTTCTACCCGACCCGTGCTCACCCCTAGTGCGGAGGGATTTTATTGTTCATTTTGAAAATAATGGGGCAACAATAACAAGTCAGTAAATATGAGGACTATATCTAGAGTTTTTGCTCTAATATAACTTCTCCTCTGGCCTCGTTCCGCGCCACACTTCTTAGTCCTTCCCTTCTTATTTTGTTTTCCCTCTTCGCTTGCTTCTTCGTTTCCTTTTCTTATTGACTTAATTATTTTTGTTCTTGACTTGCGTCTTCCTTTCTATCTGTACTATTGCTTCTTTCTTTCCTTTTCTTACATGATTGATTTTCACTTTTACAACCATCAAGTTGATCAGTTTCTTCAGCAAAGAAAGCACTTCTTTGTGCTAAAAAGCTCACTAAATTAAGTTCTAAAAGGCGCCCTCAAATTTTTTACGCATTATTTATGAATATTACAAGAAATTGGACACATTTGTCTAAGCTGCAATTCAAAACAGCTTCCAGGTCACCAGTTTTGAACAATTTCATTAGGTTCTTAATGGTTTTGACCTGTTCGTGACTTCTTCACAAATGAGCCAAAACTCGGACCATTAAGAGTACCGGTTCACAGTTGAATTGGTTGAACCGGATGACATGGTTTGGTTCTAACAACTATACATAGTTGCAGTCTTTAACACCAAACTAACTAATTTATAAACTAACTTAACATAATTAGACACTAGAAACGGAAAATCATTACTAAACACTAGAAGAATAGTTCTAGACACCAAAACAGCAGTGCTAAACACCAGAATAACAGTACTAGACATCAGACTAACTAATTTACACATCAATCTAATATAATTATACAACAAAAAAGCAGTATTAAACACAAAAATAACAATTCTAGATACCAGTTCAGTCAATATATGATAGCGATTCCACATACACTATACACCAAATTGCGATGATACTAGTATTTTCATTTGAAAATAGAAGATTTATTTTTTGTAGAAATAATTAAAATCTTAAACCTTATTTCTTCCTGATTACAGAGATTTATTTAAAACAATAACTTTCTCCCCTAATAACAACTCCTTATATACTCCATAATTACATTTATTTATTTAAAATGGTACCCTTCTCTTTATAATTAACTATCCGTCTAACGCCATTACTTTCAACATTAGTGGTGGACATCCACCCTGATGGATGATATAATGCCTCATGAGTATCAATAGTAGTATGAATATAATGTATGTTAGATTATGGTTTACATTTTCCAACTTGGAATTTCATTTTTATACTATTCAGTTATTTGGTAAAAACTGACAAACTCTCATAAATTTGACAATTTCATTCGTTTTACCAATTTTTATTAGGTAGCTTGATATCATACTTTATGATTATTTGAATTACAAGATAAAAGGTACAAGTTCTTGGATAGTTAGAAATTGATCTAAAAAAAATGTAAACTTCATAGAGTTTCAATTAGCCGCAACTCAACAGAGTATTTCCAAACCTAATTCTCTACTGCCTTCCTCACTATCATCTGCCATTTTCGGCCATATTCAAACTTTGATTTGAATTTGGCTAGTTTCCTTCCATTCCTTTCATTGTTTGACTAATCTTATCTGATATCATTTATCAAATTTTATGGTCGATGTAATTTCCTTCAAATCCTGGTGTTCTAAAGTGATTCGAAACTTTCAAAGGATAAATCTTCAAGTGAAGGTAGGCAACGATGAATCTAATTTTTCTCTTGGATTAACTGGAATCTCGACCCTATTGAAGTGTCACAATGTTTAGCAACAGATATGAAGGCGATTGTACAAAATAACCTTAGTCTTTATTTTTTTAGGCTTTATTGGTTATCTTTTTATTTTTATAGATAGTTTTATTCAGACCTCTGATGTTTAGTTGGTTCTAGCATTGCTTAGTTATTATTGTTCTACCATAGGTTTTGTTCCAATTATTTGTGATTTTTATATCCCAGATTTATTTTAGCTTATTTAGAAGATTCAATTTAGTTCGATTCCCTTCCCTTCATTTGATGTCGTAGGAATGAGTAGCTTTTTTATAGCCAGTTTTATGTTCTTGTTCTTCTTTAGAGTTTTATGTCATCATTAGATTATAAGATGTTATTTGACTCACTTTTAATTCAAATGAATCATCTTTTATAAAAAAAAAAAAAATTTGATCTATGAGATAAATGGGCAGTTTGGATTGCTCTAACCTGAGTTAATGAGACCACGTTATTTGACTTAGCGTTTGGGTCTTTTATGTGTCTAGCGTGACCCGTTCTCCCTTTACCCAACTAATCCCTTTGATTGTCATTAAGAACTAGTGTACCATTCGCTTCGCCTTCTTCTCTCCAGTGTTCCTTTATCAAGCCTCTATTTTTCCTTTTTTACATCATGCCCCCACTATCTTTGACCCTCTTGCATAATCTCTAAAAAGCTTCAAGTTTTTCCATTTTGTGCATCAACCCACATGTGCCCCACCTTCCTTTAATTCAATCATATATATTACACCATCATCTCTTTCAACCTCAAAGAGAAATAAGACAAAGGCAACTTCTCTCTGCTAAATAGGTGGCAAAGGGTGGGCGGTGAGTCACCAATGATAAGCCACTATATATCCTTGTCCTTATTCGCATGGACAAGATGGGGGAATCCTCAAAGCGGTGGGATGACCTATTTATTCGCCATACAAAACTGGTGAGGTGTGTATGAGTCTGGGTACTGTGGCGCAAAAGGGGATAAGGCTACGCAAGTGGTAATTAATGCAAACTAAATGGATACGTCGGGTGGGGGAACCAAGTCATGGAGAATTGTAAAAGGCCCAAATGCTAAGTCGAATAATAGAGGCCTTGTTAATTCAGGTTAAAGCAATTCAAACTGCTTCAAAGTTGCTAACAAATTCCTTTTTTGTTGTCAGTAAAGTTGTACTACATTTACATCACAGGGTCTTGAGGAGTAAAAGTTAGATTTCCTTTTGTGGGTTTTATTCACTAAGTAATCTTAATGTGTATTCTACCCCTTATGTTTATATGCATTTGTATTTTAATTTATCTCTCAAAACATAAAATAAGTATGAATAAATCAAATTTTGATTCCAATGAGATAGTAAAAATCAGAATACAAATATGTACAAACTCAATATATAAAGACAATAAGGGATCTATACAAATAATGTATGACATACATACAAATGAGATCATAAATATGTTACCAATATATTTAGTAATATGTACAAGTTTAATCTTCCATAAAAGAAAAACCTGGTATAGTCAAATCTCGTTTCCCACTAAAAGTAGAGATATATATAAATCATATGGTAGATATGGACAAAACTTAATGTATAGAGCAAGTGATAAATATGTACCAAACATATGACATATATGTAAAAATTAGATCATAGAACTGTTACTAATATTTTGTTTTCATTTGTAAATAATTTTATAACGTCTTCCACATTACTTTTTATATGTGTACATATAATTAAAAATTTTATCTTAAAAAAAAGTTGGGACAAAATTAGGTAAAAGGAGAAACATTAAGGACTAAAACCAAATAAGCCCAAATAACCCTGGCCTGCCAGGCCTTCTACGTCAACAAACACTCCGAGCAGAAAAGAAAGAAGCCCAGGCTTGTCATTGACTACAAGCCCCTGAATGAGTTTGTTGCTGACGTTAAGTTTCCGTTACCACGGAAGAATACCCTCTTCGCGCAATCTGACAAATGCCAAGATCTTCTCAAAGTTCGACCTCAAGTCTGGCTTCTGGCAATTGTCGATCTCTCCTCCCGATAAATACAAAACTGCCTTCTGCATTCCAGACGTATCCTACTTCCCTTTCCTCCATATTCCAAACAGCTGACCCATTTGGTGTTCCTGGTGTTGGTGATGTCAAGGAATGTGATATGAGATGAGCCCAGATGGCAGAGGCGATACAGAGCGGTTGATGGGGCAAGATTAGATGGCGGTGACAAGATAGAGTGGCTAACACGCTGGTTGTACAAAAGGCTGTTGCTGAAGAACACTCTTGAGATTTCTAATTTTTAATAAGAGTAAGAGGTTGGTTACAAGGGTAGGATAGATATAAAGTAAGGAGTATATAAGACAAGTCCTCCTTCTCCAACCACTGAAAAAGAAATAGAAAGGAATGGTTCTCTGTAAAGAGGAGATTATAATGTGTAATTGAGAAAGAAACCCTGCCTTAGGTATTTGAAGGAAAAATTGGAAACAACAATATATAGAACTAGACAAAGATCCAATTCTAAATGGAAAGATGAACCCTATTGAGAATTTTATCTTGTAAACTAGAATTGCACTAATAAATCTTTGAAAACTACACTTAAAGATAGAACAATAATTGGAAAAACTTGAAATGGATTGCTACTGGTATTGGCTTCACACTTGTAAAAGCAGAGCAAGATGCTACTATTCTGTTAGTTATAATCATACTATATATTTACTAAAAAGGAATAAACGATTTAAGAAAGCTCAACTGTGTGTGTTGTTACATATTTTTTTAAAGAAAAGCTGGGGCCTTCACCCATTGATGGCCACTTTTCTTTATGAGCTAAGATTGACATGCTCTTCAAGTCAGTTGAGTGATTCTCCTCCACTTCTTGAGTAACTCTCTAGATTCTGAAATTTTTAGTAAAGCCAATACACAGTAGATTCGTATCAATAACTTTTCAAATAAATTGCCTACTATATATGCATAATTTAATTACTATAGCAGCCGCGTAATATAAAAAGTGACGAATTAATCAATTTTTAAAAGAATTTTATGAAAAATCCAAGTGCTAATATTTGATTCCACTCTAAGAAGTTAACACCGTTCCGCTTACCTTTTTTTAGAGACAGACTAAATTGTGACAAACGATTTTGTAATAGGATAAAACTTATTGATATGCTTTATATAGAAAAATAATATTAATAATCACTTATTAATAATTTGCTCAAATAGACTTTATTGGGCCACATACCTCAATATATATCTAGCTTGGCCCTATCCCTTCGCGTAGTTTTGGGGGCACTTTGTGATGACGGTTCGAATTTTTCAAGATCTCATATTTTCTCATTGCAACTTAAAAAAAAAGGCATGAATAGGTTGGATGATGCGAGATGTAAGATAGATTAATTAGAGTAATGCTAAACAAATAATCATGATTTCTATTTTACTTGAAAAATTACTTTTTTTTACTTATAAAATCACCTTTTTATAATCATAATCATAATCAAAATTAGAGATGTTGAATAGGTCGGATGTCTTCGGCGTACATAAGTTAATTACTTATTCAATCACTTATTTTCAATTTTACTTTTTTTAGAATTTATTTATTTAAAAATAACGCTCTATTTAACAATATCACTTGAATTATAATTTCTTTATATAAAGTAGTTATTTTTTTAAATCTTTTACTTACATGGCGCACTTCTTAAAAAGAAAAAAATATATATAAAATACTTACTTCTAAAAAAAATAAAAATAATTTTTAAAATTATTAAAGTGCTATATAATTTTAATTAATATAAAATTAAGCAGATAATTACTCTGTATAAAATAATCACTTTTACGAAGTTTTTATATGTGGGAACTTAGTGAGGATAATTAATTAGTGGGGAACATGTAGGTCCAGGAAAGTCCCCAGATTTTCCACTAATATTCAAATCCAAATGTCTGGGAATCAATAATGAGGGAGGAAGCAAAGAAAAGGGTGACTAAAAGCTAACGTCAGATCAGAATCATGCAAGCAATTAACCTGAACCTGTGAGATACCATTTCCACCTTGCATTTTGAAAAAGATTCCTTCCGGCTTCTGTCGTTTTATTGGTCAAGAAAATGAAGATTCAATGAATCAGCAAACTCGGAACGACTCGGCGCGAGTCGCATCAGAGAGGTAATCAATCTTTTGCAATGCTAGCCGTGCAAGTTTGGTACGTTTCCTTTCCTCCACTCGTTTTTTTTTTAAATTTATGTTTCAGCTGTTAAATGTATTTATTATTCTCCAAAGATGAGACAGCTAAAAATATCTATAGAATTTAATATTTTATTTATATTTATATTAAAAAGAAAATTACCGAAATTTTAATCGATTAAACTCGAGTTATTCATTTGAATTAAAGTAAAAGACTAAAACCGAGCCAAATCAAGTGGAGAATAAGTAAGTTGAGTTTGGTTTAAAGTTTTTATTGAGTTTAAAATTTTGTTCATGCTCGGCTTGATAACAGTTTTATTGAGTCATGAATAAGTCTTCAAACTAGTCAAACTCAAACTGTTCGTTCATTTTTCATCATATGAAGAGTAGAAAAATAATTTCTCAATTTAGAGTCATTGAAAGTAGATTAATTAAAAGTAGTATCACCGAATCTCTAATAAATTTTGTTTCTCTTTTGAAGTTTATATGTTGAAGTAGTTAGGTAATAATTAATATGATAATAATAAAGTTCTTTGATATTTAAATCAAAGCCTTCCATTTGAATCCTAATGTTATATCATGATGGAGAAAAATCAACGCTAATGAGTCTTAGTATTGTGGTTAAGTTTATAACATCAAGACTTTAGAGATACGAGCTCAGTCTCATTAGCATATGCTCGTAAACCTCAATAATCATATTTGAAAGTGAGTGGTAGTTTATTTGTTATTCATAAGTTAATTATTGTTCTAATTGCTAGAATGAACGTTTAGTATTAAAAAAAAAAAGAAAAGAAATATCATTCATAAATTGTTTGGATATATAGTTTTGATACGAGTTCACCATGTTGCAATCAATCAAATACCTATTTTTCTTTCGGGAAAAAAATGTCCAATATACGAGACGATTAGTTTATTTTAGTACATCACGTTTGTGGAGATAATTGGAAGAAACATAAACAAAAAAATAAGATTCCCAATCAATGGGAATCAAAGGCAAAATTCATTACGTCAAGTTTCCGTCCTTTACAAGTGATAGATCCGCTTAAGGGCTTGTCACTCTAGTAGTACGTAGTACAAAAAGAAGTTAAAAGAAAATACAAGTCCTACTTGTTTGATTATAATGATTTTGAGATCTGATAGGTTTGATCCTAATAATAGGAGTTCCATAATATTTTCAAAACAGAAAATTGCTGAAAACAAGTTACACTTACCGTCGAATTTCACCGTTCTTAGTCCATGGGAGGCGAAGGGGGCGATATTGGGGCTTAGGGGCTGTCGGTGGCTTGGCCTAGAGGCGAGGTACAAGCTTTGCGGCCAGCTAAGAGGTTGACTGGGACGGCCCATAATTTCCAGCAACTTGAGGGGTACTATAATCTCCAATAGAAAGTGAATCAGGTGCGAATCGGGAGTTCCACCCGACCCGACTGAATAATACATTGATGCAAGTTGGTAAATCTAATTCGGACTTGGCATGGTGACCCATAATTGATAGGACTTTAATAAACTCTTCGTTAGTCATTGTAGCAGACATATCTAAACTTTCAAACTGCTAATGAGCCTTTTTAATATTCAAGATACTCACAATAATGTGGTTAGACAGTATAGATCAATTCGTCAGTCTGATATACAGTGAAACATTTTCCTGGTTGATATGATATGGGGCCTAATAGGCTCACTAGAGACATAAGAGGCTATTAGAGTTTAAAAGTTCAAGTTAGAAGCATAACAAGCCCATATAGAAGGCCTAAGGGCAATCAAGATGAGCTTGATAAGAGCAGTTAATTTTAGATGTGTGAGGTTAATTCTATCATGTGCACGATATTATTGTATTAACTAAATGGGGTAAACATCACCAAGCATCCTAGAAGTATGTAGTTGTTTAAACATTTATTCTTTCGTTAACTCTTTAATTGGATGACATGTTTTTTGTTATATTATTCATCCTAGAAGTATGGTTTATGTTGCACCATTTGTTCTGGAAATATATCTTATATTGCACCATTTGTCCTGTTAGGTCAGTTTTCTTTACTTTCCAATGATGATACTTAACGAAAGGATGAATGGTGCAACAACTACATACTTCCAGGATGAATGATGCAACATTTTGTACTTTCAGGATGAATGTGCAATATGAGACATACTTCCAGGACATTTGGTGATGTTTATCCTAACTAAAGCCATAAGACTTGATGTGACATTGGGAACAATCTATTTGCTAGCTACCACATTTTTTTGGGCTGCATCCCATTTAGTCAATCTGGCCAAAAGTTGTCTAAAACCGAAAATGGGACAATGTTCAATAAGTCCTCTATTTATATATGATCACCTCTTTTGGTAGTCAGGCTTTGAAATCATACATTTTTGCCACTTTCTCTTAATTAATACAAAAAAAAATGTTCAAAATTTTTAGTTTTTTTTTTTGGCCCAAAAACATTCATCAATTACAGCCAAAACCGCAACTTGTGCTGAAATTTCAAATTCACCATCTTAGCCTTATGCCTTGTATTTCCTATTTATGGAATTTGTTACTAATAATGTTGAAAATTTTCAATTTTTTTAAAACATTTGAATTGATCATGATTTAGTTTTGAAATCATATTTTTTTAAAAAAAATTTTTATTAAAAAATATAATTATTATGAAAATTTTGTATCTTTGTTAATCAACCTGCAATAAAGTGTGGCACAATTACTAATTCCAACTAAGTTATAAAAAATTCACTTTCCATATCGCATGTTACTCCACAAATATAAGGAGCCTTAAGAATGAAGAAAATGCACAATCTCACAATTATTCACTTCATACAACTTTAGTGTCATATTAACATGAGCTTGGTTTGTAGGGCTTTAACTAGTCTATTAGCCTAGTGAGAGCTCTATGTTGGTTTGATTGTAAATACCCTTGAGTGTCCCAAGAGTGGGAATGAGAATGAAAAATGTCACTTTTTAAAATTTAATTAAAATTGCAATTGCAAATCTACATGTATAATGGACCACCTTTTTCTATGAATTTGTTAATAATAGATACATAATTTAGTAATTAGACCCTTCTTAATTTAGCAATGGACCCCTGTAATTTTCACAACATCTAATGGAACAAAAATGAGTTTCTCTTATCTTAAAAAATGCTAAAAAAAAGGGGGTTAAATTCTCTCTACAAACAATTTTCTAAAGACAAAAGTCATACACTTGCCCCTAAACTTCCATATATTTTCCCATATAGACCTTGAACATATCTCGCCATTCTCTCTTCTCTTTAAACTTATTAAAAAATTAAGGAGCTAGTTGGACATAAGATAAAGTCAATAGACCAATGTTGAAGAAATGCATAACTTTAAGGGGGTAAATGAGGACTCTATCTTTTAAATTCTATAAAGAATGCATATTTCACCATCTATTTCCATAATTCGTACATAATTTTATAACTATAGTTGAAGCTATTTAACCAATAATAGAAAAATAAATGCTACATCTGTGTATAGTTTTTATATTTTCTTCTAAAAATAATTTTTTTAATCATTTTTTGTATATGTGAATTTGTAAGCTTTGCCATACAATGTTATTATTTAGTATTTATATATTTAAATGGACCCCATTTGTAAAATTTTTAGATCTGCCACTATAAAAGTTTTACAACAAAATGATAGCAGGAGCAACAATTGAAGGTGAGAATGGGATAGTTGACCCTAAATAAAAGGATGATATCCCATAGGTTTCACTACCAATAATTTTATATCATACTTATAGCCAATGCAATAACATAAACGAAAAATGATACCTTGCATAATAACATTTTTTTTTGGCAAAAAAAATGAATTTTATTACCAAAAGCAAGGGTGTGGTACATCAAGTCTGTGAACAAAAAAGTATGAAAAGAAGGTGAAGGATAATTTTTCCACTTATATGATCTCATCTCCTTTTTATACCATGTTATATGTGGGATATTCTACAACATGTGAACTTTTGAGATAGTAAGCGAGCATCAGCAATGGCCCCCTTGGTCATCCACGATCCTTCAACCTTGTTAGAGGCATCTATAAAGGCCTTTGAGTCTAACTCTACATTTGCCGTAGACTGTTTAATTTGGAGTACTTTCTTTAAAGCATCTCTAATTGCCAGAGCCTCAGTTAACTCAATAAAGTGTGTGGCCAGAGAAGAACCACCTGCAAAGACTAGATAGAAAGCATGGTCTTTCATCACAATCTTAATTCTGGCTTTCCTTAAGTGAACATTGAAAGCAACAGCAGTATTAATTTTGATTATACTAAATTTAGAAGCAGTCCATTTTCGTCTATCGCACCTTATACTTGTTTTGACCTCATGAGACTTCAAAGTAATCCAGAACTCCATAAAATTATGCATGCTCTTATGCATAACTTGATCTAGACATAATTATTTAGTGCTAAAAAATTGCAGCATTCTTTGCCAACCATATGTTCTAGCATGCAAATACAACCTTTGACAAGAAAGCTTGCCCATCCATACCTCTTGCTTCAAAATTTGATATAATATCAACTAGCCATTGATCAAATGTAATGACAGCCTTAACATCCACAATATGATCAAGTAACCCAAACCACATAGACTTCATCCATTCACAAAGGAAAAGAGCATGTTTTGTAGTTTCATACATAGAGCGAAAATGGCAAGTATGGTATATAGACAAGTACCTCTTAACTCGATTTACAAATGTTGTCAAGATCGGGATGTTACCCTAGATCATTTTTCACCATATAAGATCGAGATTGCAAGATTCGATCGTGGATTGTAAGATCATACCAAAACTGTAAATTTCTTATTTAAATAATATAATTCATATAAAAAACCAATTATATTGGGATTCCAAGTAAAATTTAGGCATCATAACAATGATACAGTACAAGTATTGATATAACATAAGTTAAAGCTTTAATTAAGCATACGTCAACATAGCTACTACAATAATTAACACAGGTTTGAATGAAATTTATAAAGAAACTCAACATTGAAAACTAAAAGATAGTACAATGTCACACTACCATGAAACAACAATAAATAAGCCCATGGAATAAGCAAAGGAAAAGCAAGTGAATCGTAGGGATTAGACGAAGAGAAGGCGAACGGTGGTCCTTGAACGGAAGATAGAACAACTGAAGGATGTTACTTCAAATTTGAACTTTCAAGTTTGTACAATAGAATGGTAGATTTTTTTTTCTTCAAGGTCTTTCAATTCAATATATTTTGTTTTATCTTTGAAAAAATCACATGCTACGCTAACCATTAGATTTGGGCAATTTGGGCAGCCAACTTGGGCCAAACCAAATACTTAAAATTTCTAAATTTGGGCCAAAATAGACTTAGTCCAACAAAAAATCACCACTAATTAGGATTGATCCTAACGATATTATGATCCTAATCGTGATCCTACTACGATCTTGCAGTGACATTGATCCTTCTACAATTGGAAAAGTTTTTTTGGATCAAGATCATAGGATCAAGTGATCTTACAATCTGGATCACGTTTTTAACAACCTTGCATTTACATATGTGGCCAAACAATTTTGCATGCCCTCCAAATGAAATTCAATAGTTTAGGCAGACACTTAAGTTCCACAAATGTTTCCAAAGCCTAGAATATGGAAAATGAGAGGAAGAAGGGTAAGCAGAAGTTAGTGCCTTCCTCTGAAAGATATAGGCTGATCGAACAAATAACTACCCAGATTGTTTAAAAGGCCAAATCATATTATCAAGGCCATACTAGATATTGACAGGAAGAGAAATGGTGGCTTAAAATTCCTGAAAATAATGAATTGCTAGACTTTCCTTAGGTCCCATGCATAAGCAATAGGATTTAATAACTGCCATACTTTTTAGATTTTGCAAGTGTTGAAGAATATTTTCAACTGGATGTAGCAATTTGTTAAAAGGAAGCACCCAAGGCTCATTCTAGACCATAACAGATTTCCCATCACCAATTTTCCAGCAATAGCCTTTTTTCACTACACTTCTTCCTTCTAAAATACTAGACCAGCCCCAAAAGGCCTTTGAACCTTTTTTAGCCTCCATGAAAGATGAGTTAAGGAAGTATAGGCCTTTGAAAATTTGGACACAAAAACTAGAAAGCTTTCTGATAATTCTCCATGCTAATTTAGCTAATAATGCATTGTTAAATTTCTCTAACTCCTTGAAACCTAGACAACTTTCTGCTTTGGCTTGAGTAAAAGCACTCTAACTTCTCTAATGTACTTCGTGATTATTTTATAGAAAAACCCCACCAAAAGTTAGCAATAAGAGAGTTCATATTTTGGCACCATCTAGTGGGAAACTTAAAATGGGCCATTGAATATGCTGGAATGACATAAGCAATAAATTTGATCAACACTTCTTTACTAGCATATGAAAGTATTTACCCTTTCCAGCTCTGAAGTTTCTTCACAACCTTGTCACACATAAAACCCAAAGCCTTAGTCTTAGATTTCCCCTAAAGAGTGGGTAAACCTAAATGTTTTCCTAGATTGGTAGTTCTTGTAATCTGAAGACTTCCACTAATCTTATTCTCAACAAGAATATTATTATTTAAGCTGAAAAATACACAGGATTTCTCCAGGTTAATGGACTAGCCAGAAGCATGGTAGTAATCGTTAAGAATCTGGTTGAATTTGGTACAATTGGTAAAAGATGCAATGAGAAAGAACAAGGAGTTATTTGTAAAAGGAAGTTAAGAAATAACAATGCAAAATCTGGTCAATCTTATTCCATCCAATGTCTTAGTCCTCACGGCATTAGAGATCATTGCTGATAATGCGTAGCAAATATAAAGAGATAAGGAGATGGTGGATCTTTTTGTCTAAGTCCTCGAGTAGGAAGAAACCTGTAAGATTACCATTCATAATAAGCTTGTAAGACACAGTGGTCACCAATTTCATCACTCAAGTAATCCAAGTTCAGTGAAATGCCATTCTTTCTATAGTGTCAATAAGAAAAGGCCATTCTATCCTATTATATGCCTTATTCATATCCAAGTTTATTGTCATTTCATATTTTTTTTCCCAGACTTCTTATTTCTAAACTGAAGGAATGCTTCATGAGCCACTATAATATTGTCTTGAATCATCCTACCCTTAATAAATGCATATAAAAAAGGCAAGATAAGTGTGTTTAAATAAGGTCTAATCCTATTTGCTAGAATTTTTAAAAAAGCTTTGTAACAAAAATTATAAAAGCTAATTAGCCTAAACTGAGACACTATTTTATAGGGAGTTAACTTTTCGAATGAGCACAATAGAAGTATGATTTAAGGCGTATGATTTAAGGAAGGCTCAAACATACCTTGGATGGAAAAAGCTTTAACAACCTTAACAATAGTTTCCCCAACTTCATCCCAGAAAACTTGATAAAAAACTCTAGAGAATCTATCAGGACCTGGATCTTTAAGTATTCTTAACTGAAAAATAGCATCTTTAATCTCTTGCTTATTCACTTATGTTAGCAATTGCTAGTTGATTTACAACTTTTTTAACTGGCTCATAACATAATCTCCACGCTTAGCCCTTTTAGATTTGAATAAATTTACATAGAGAGTTCTAAACATTTAAATTATTTCATCTTCATTCTCCACCCATTGGCCTTGCTCATTCTTTAGCCTCAACACTTTGTTGGTAGCTCTTCATTGTATAGTAGTTAAATGAAGGAAAGAAGTATTTTTGTCTCCTGCCTGTAACCAATTGACTTTACTCC
>JMHV01078829.1:0-13717 GCA_000696445.1 Aquilaria agallochum
GTTTGGCTCCCGAAGCCCATCAAAGTGTTCATAATGTTTTTCACATCAGTATGCTTAAGAAGTGTCTATTAGACACAAAGCATGCTATTCTAGTAGAAGACATATAGTTGGAACCTAACTTGACATATGAAGAGAAAACCGTAGCTATCTTAGCCAAGGGTAACAAGAGGTTAAGAAATAAACTTATTCCTATGGTTAAAGTTCAGTGGTCATACCACTCTGAAATAGAAGCAACCTGAGAAAACTAAAAAAGACCTTATGGAAAGGTATCATGAAGAATACCTAAAGCTAAAGGCTATTTTGGAGTACCAAAATTTTTAAGTGGGGGAGGAATGTTACCACCACACAAAAATAGGAGAATTACAAGTGTGTCATAATAGCTAAAAACCATTATATTGTGTAATTCTCACCATAATGATTGAAGTATGGGGGGTAAAAGGCATGATCAATTCCTCCTTAAAAATGTTCCAAGTTAGTGACTTGGCCCCCAAGAAAAGCCTTAAGGATTGCTTGTTTGTCAAACAACCTATTGACTTTTTTGTAAGGTTTTGGAAATTTGGGTACTCAATTGCAAAACTCTCAAGAAAGAGACTTGGAGAGTTATGGGAAGGACATGAGTGGTATGAAAGTGCTATTAGAGGACCAAATTGTTCATAGAAGATAAGTTTGTACAAAGGAAACACTAAAGGCATTAAGGATCTAAATGTCTTAGTGTAAACCTTAAGGTGTTCAAGCTTTTGACTTAAGTCAAAGGGTGGAATTGTGTGGTTATCTCATCATGGGGGAGGCAGCAAAGACTTGATAAATAGTAAAAAAATGTTGGGTACATGTGTACCAATTATTTTAAGACAAATAAACCATAATTAATGAGAAGGAAAATGACATAAAGCAAGATTAAGCTTGTTTAAGTGTATTTTGTGCCCTTAAGCTCATTTAAGGCCATTTATGTGGCCAAATCACTTATCCCTCTCTCCTTTTCATCCTTGCCTAGCCCAGGAACACAATCACACTTTTGCCATAGCCACCACACCTTCAAACTTTAAATTGATTGAAATTCAAGGTAAATGGAAACAGTTGGAGGCAAACTTGAGCTATTGCTTGGATGCTTCAAGGATCAAGCTTGATTATCGGCCTACCCACTTTGGTAAGGGTTCTCTTGCTCTCATGGGTTGTTTTCTATCCTTTTCAAGAAACCATGGAGCTAGGGCTAAGCTTGGAAGAGAGACATGAGCTTGATGAACCAAACATAGTGAGGGGAGTGCACTTATTGAAGGTTTTGTGACCTAGTCTGAAGTGCACAAAGATGGAAGTGAAATGAGGGTTTCTAGAGCCCAAAGTTAGTACTAACTACTATTAAAATCCTTCTAAGATCAAGCAGTAGCTTAAGGAGGGCTTCCATAGTGATTTGGTTATGTTTGTTTTGTATTTTATGAATTAACCTGTGGTATATGTTGCTGCCACATTTCATGTGTTTGTTTGTTGTGAATGGATGCTGCATTTGGTTGCTATATCTTGTGTATATTCATTGTCATTTTTATGTTTCAGTGTCTTTGGATGTAGTTTTTAATGAAGGTTACATTGCCTATTGAATCCAAGTGCTACCTTTACTAAGTTTCTCAATGAAACTTACTCCCCTCAATTCTGTCATTTTAGGTCTAGCAAAAAGATCTCATTCAAATTGACATTTTTTGTTTGAGTTTTGATCTAAAATTTTAGGTCCATAAACTTCCATATGTCAAGTCATGATCTGGAAGGTTTGTGATTTTAGGAGCACACTTGGTATTTTTAATGGTGGAACTTATTATGTTGTGCACTAGCTGTCCAGCATCCTATTTCTGGGGGCCACTGTATCTCGAGAACTCCTATGATTTAGGGTGTATATTTAGCTGAGTTAAGACCATTTTTTAGTTCATGTATACAATTACATGTATTGTATGTGAAATGATACAAGCATGTGAACATTTGAGTAATGTTTTGGCTATGTAAGTAATGTGGTGCAAAGCTGCCTAAGTGTGAATGATGGGCTGCTTATTTCTAAATTCTGTTTTGGCCAGATAAAGTTGTTAAAAGCAAGGCAATTTAATTCCTATGTGTAATAGAAATATATGGGATAGCTTTGGAAGGTTTTCCCCATGTGAATGAAATATTTACACACTTATGAAATTTTGTATGGGCAAAATGGTCATAAGGTGACTAGAATTTTATCTCTACACTTAAATTTTTATATATCCCTGTCTAGAAGGAATCTTGGTATAAAATTTTTACCACACCTTGAGAACATCTAGAGGTTAAACTGGGATTTGGAATTTCTAAATCTAGATCCTTGTGCCCAAAGATATGAAATTGTAAATTTGGCTAAGTTACTGTTCATTTGGTTAGAATTTTGTAACCAACTTAAAAAATCCATAACTTTGGTCCATAGGTGGGCTGTGCACGCAAAAAAAAAACTTCTTTGGTTTGCTCTAAGTCTATACTTGGTAATGGAGAAAATAAAATAGGAGGTACATGGCTAGAATGATAGAGTTTATTAGTGGAAGTTGCAGGTGCAGTGGCTGGTCACTCGAACTTCACAAGATTGCCTAACGTGTGGTAGCCAAGATTAATACTTGTGCTAGTGTTTTCCATCTTTGCTTCCATGATGTGCATGAAATGTATATGTGTGTGATGGTTGGACGAATATGCATGTGTTTACATAGTGTCCAAGAGGGCCACTTGGGTATGCACACTAAGGGTAGTGTTCTGATGGCCCATAGAACAGTTCCAATTCTGGGAGTCTAAATGCACAATTTTGGCACCATAATTGGACTACCTTGGAGTGGGTAACACTGGACCTGGCAAAGCAAGCTACCTTCCTTGGCATAACGAGATCATTGTCTTCAAGACACAGCTGAGGGCGGGTCTTTGGTATCGACCACCGAAGATGGTGAGCGACTTTTGCCGATTTTGTGGCATAGCCATTAACCAACTACCCCCAAACTCCTATTCTTACTTTAAAGCCTTTGTCTATATGTGTTGGGTCTTCAAAATAAACCCAAAATTCATTAATCTTTTTCATGCAATACTACAAGCTTCATCCTGTCTCGAAGGGTGATTTTTACTTCTTGCTTCCTTAGGGATCTAGGAGCAAGAAATTTACTTTCACCTTCAAGACCAAGGACAGTTGGTGAGGATGGAAAAAGAAGCACTTTTTCATGAAGGTGGACAGGAAATGGAATGTCACGCCTATGAAGTGGGCTTTGGGGGTCCTTGACATCGACCTGACAGATTTGTCAAAGTTGCTTACTCTTGAGATGGAGTCTCAATTTGAGGAGTTCAACAGGTATATTTAGGCGGTGGTTGATTGGTCGGACCAGGGTCCTTCTCATCCACTATACCCTTTTCATATCAGATGAACTTCATGACTGAAGAGGATCCTTCTTGAAAGGTGGTGATTCGATCCATCCCCCTGAGCCCTGATGCTATAATAGAGACCTTGGGGACTTTGATAGAGAAGACACTGAAATACCACTAGGTTTGTCTCTTAGTCATTCATATATGAATTTTAACTTTTTCAGCATTTTAGATTTTGTAGATGAATGGCTAAGAGATGATGTGATAAAGGAACTTTAGCATGATTTTGTAGAAGAACTGGCTCAGTCAAAGTGTATGATGGACCACCTTCGAAAAAGGCCTATTTAGGATTCGAAGATCCCAAATGATAAAGTGGTAAGGGAGCCCTTTTGGACTTTCACTAAAGACATGGACCTATTTTTAGAGGATTTCCAGAAAATGGTCCCACAGATGGCGAGGGGCATCATCACGAATGCCACCTTTCAATCCTTGGCCGAGGACTACCTGAATGAGGCAATCCTTGTCGCTCAAATTTATGAACACGCTGCTCAGGTAATCTTTAGCCCTCAGGTACCTATAAAAATTTTAGGCCTGTACGTTGCTATAACTCACATCAAGTTTTTTTCCATGCAGCTATTAGTCTACAGGGGCTATCTTCAGGGTTGGGCGACCAAGCAGTCTTCCGTCCGAAGTCAGTTGGAGGAGAACTTGGCCAAGACCAAGGAGATGTGTACCAGCTTCTGCATGAAATATGGCAAGCTCAACAAGATCACCAAAGAGGACTTCTGTTTCCACCTGACAAAAATAAGAGAATTACAAGTGTGGCATAATGCTAAAAACCATTATATTGTGTAATTTTCTTCATAGTGATTGAAGTGTGATGGGTAAAATCTATAATGAACACCTATTTAAATGTTTTCCAAGTTGCTAACTTGGCCTCTAAGAAAAGCCTTAAGGATTACTTGTTTTCCAAGCAACCTATGGACTTTTTTGTAAGGTTTTCAAAATTCAGGTACTTAATTACAAACTCCCAAGAAAGAGCTTTGGAGAGCTATTAGAAGGATATGAATGAAAAAAAGTGCTATTGGAGGACCAACTTGCTCATGGAAGACAAGTTTGGACAAAGGAAACACTAAAGGCATTAAGGACCTAAATGTCCTAGTGTAAACCTTAAGGTGTTCAAGCTTTTGACTTAAGACAAAATGGAGCAATTTGCAGTTTTCCCACCAAGGGAGGGGTGGCTTTGGCTTGTAAATGGGTCAAAAATGTTGGGAACATGTGAACCAATGAGTTTAAGACAAAGAAACCATAATTATTGAGAAGGAAAATGATATAAAGCAAGGTTAAGCTTGTTAAGTGTGTTTTGTGCACTTAAGCTCATTTAAGCCCATTTAAGTGGCCAATTCACTTATCTCTCTCCCATTTTCAGCCTCCTCCAACCCAAGAATATAGCTGCACTTCCTCCATCACCACAACACCTTCAAACTTGCAATTGATTGAAATTGAAGGCAAAAGGAAGCAATTGGAAGCAAACTAGAGCTATTGGTTGGATAATTCAAGGATCAAGGTTAATTTTGGGCCTACCCACTTTGGTAAGGCTTCTCTTGCTCTCATGGGTTGTTTTATGTATTTTCAATCAACCATGGAGCTAGGGCTAAGATTGGAAGAGAGCCATGACCTTGATGAACCAAGCTTAGTAAGGGGAGTGCACTTATTGATGGTTTTGTGACCTAGTCTGAAATGCACAAAGATGGCAATGAAATAAGGGTTTCTAGAGCCCAAAGTTAGTACTAACTACTATTAAAATCCTCCTAAGACCAAGAATTAGCTTCAGGAGGACTGCCATAGGGATTTATTTATGTTTATTGCATGTTTTATGGACTAACCTATGGTTTATGTTGTTGCCGCATTTTATGCGTTTGTTGGTTGTGAAAGGCTGCTACATTTAGTTGCTATAAGCATTGGGGTTTTTGTGTTTTAGTGTCTTTGGATGAAGGTTTTAATCATGGTTACATTGCCTACTAAATCCAAGTGCTACCCTTACTAAGTTTCTAAATAAAACTTACTCCCCTCAATTCTGTCATTTCAGGCCTAACTGAAAGATCACCTTTGAACTAACATTTGTGGTTTGAGTTTTGCCCTGAATTTCCATATTCTAGTTGTGATCTGGAAAATTTGGTGATTTTAGGAGCACATTTGGTATTTTTAATGGTGGTGCTTATTATGTTATGCAGGAGCTGTCCAGCATCCTGTTCTTGCGTCCATTGTCTCTCAGGTACTCCTGTAACCTAGGGTGCATATTGTGCTAACTTAAGACCATTATGTAGTGAATCTATGCATGTACATGTAGTTTATATGAAATGATACAAATATGTGAACATTTCAATTATGTTTTGGCTATGTATATGATGTGGTGCAAAGCTGCCTAAGTGTGAATGTTAGGCTGCTTACTTGTAAATTCTGTTTTAGCCACATAAAATTATTAGATGGAAGAGCATGTAGTTCCTATGTGTATTGGACATGTATAGGAAATCCTTGGAGGGCTGTCCCCTTGTGAATGAACTGTTTGCACACTTATAAAATTTTGTATGGGCAAAACGGTCATAAAGGACCAGAATTTTGACTATGCACTTAATGTTCTATATATCCCTGTGTAAAATGAATCTTTGTATGAAATTTTGACCACACCTAGAGGACATCATGAGGTTTAATTGGGCTTTAGGGTTTTAGAATTTGGAGCCTTGTACTAAAGATATAATGTTGCAAAGTTGCTTGAGTGACTGGTCATTTGGTCATAATTTTGTAACCAACTTAAAAAATCCATAACTTGGTCCATAGGTGGGATATTGATGTAAAACAAAATTCTAGAGTTTTCTTTATGCCTGTACTTGATAATGTAGGAAAGAAAATAGGGTGTTACATGGCTAGAATCATACAGTTTACTAGGGGAAGTTACAGGTGCAGTGACTGCTCACTAAAATTTAACAAGGTTGCCTACTGTGTGGTTGCCAAGATTAAGACTTCTGCTAGTGTTTTCCTCCATTTCTACCATGGTGTGCATGAAATGTGAATATGTGTGTGGTGGTTGGACCAATATGCATGTATTTACATAGTGCCCAAGAGGGCCACTTGCGTATGCATACTAAGGGTAGTGTTCTAATGGCCTACAGAACGTTACCAATCGTGGGAGTCTAAATGCACAAATTTGGCACCATAACTGGACTATCCCGGAGGGGCTAACAGATGTTGGTTTCAGAGCATGGCTTGTACATGTACATAGCATAGAGTTGCATTCCATGCATCTACATACATGAACTCAGTCTGGTCAGTTGCTAGTATCAAGTACTACTGAAATACTTATGGTCTCTATATGTGCTCTATGATGAATCATCAATGCAGGAAGTAAACATGGTTGCCACAAGGATATGAGAGCCACCCAAAGGCCTCGTACTAAATCTAGGTAACAAAGAAATTAACCAAAAAGAGGGAATTTGGACCAACAAGGGGTTACCAAACCCTGAAGTGCCTCAGGTTTGGTTAAAGCTTTAGAGAAACTTAGCTCTAATCAATGAAAACTTAGTACGGCTGATTCATGCAGAATAGCAAGGAGTCCAAGTAGCTCTAATAGAACCAGCTCAGGATGCACAATAGCAACTAGAATAGGATACTAGGAACACATCTGAATATGTTCCTTTTGGAAGCATAGAAGATACAAATGATGAGACCATTGAGGTCAAAGATGAGGATAGAAGAAACCGAAGAGTCCTAAGTTGCCCTAAGTGCAAGAATTTTCATGGAAATAAAAATGCTATTTTGACATGCTAGCATGTCTAAGATGTGGATCCATAGATTATTGGATCAAAGACTACCCACAGGCTCAAGAAAGGCCAAAAAACCAAGGCCCAGTAAGGCATATTGGGCCAGGACCTAGAAGGGGAGCACCTATGGAGGGGCAGCAGAGTCCAGTTCCTCTAGTGCCTTAGCCTCCAGTGCAGAGAGATGATAGAGTCTTCCAAGTGGAGAAGCCAGAGACATCACAGAAGGGAGGAGCACTAAGAGGTAACATTTATCGTAATGGTATGCTTGTTAGTGTTCTGTTTGATGTTAGTGCATCTGTGCCTATAGTGGCTAGGAAATTTGTTGATCTTATGAAATTGTGTACTAAAATCATGCCTAGGTTATCCTTAGAGAAAATAGTAGGTAGTCAATTGTTAGTGTTGTGCCCAAAAGCCAGTCATGAGATGATTGTATTTTTGCACATTGACTCATGATATTTTATTAAGACATTAATCCAATAATTATGTTTGTTGTTTTATTTCTGCATAATGTAATAAACATAGTAATCATCCTAGAATAATGATATTCTCAAATGTCATTGGTCTAGTATTATTATGGAGCGGGTTGCAATAACACATAACGACTAACATATGCGGTGACTAATATGAGATATGTAGTCTATAGATAAGTACAAGTTGGAGAACTTTTGCTAGGCTGACCCACCATGAGAATGCTACATGGATCGTTACATAAGTCTCATAAATGATTCTCATAGTGGCCATGGAATATGTAGTCCTTTCACCTAAGATCATCAAGGTTCCTTACATGTGGGTCACATACTTTGATATTTCCCTTTGTTGCTTATAACTGAGTGAACTTGATGTTAAGTGCATAAATCAATGATCAAAGTGTTGACTTTTTGGCAACTTTGACCACTAAATACTTATATGATTTCCCTTTTGGTCTCAGTTTCTCTTGTTTACATTGGTTGTCTACCGGTTGGATGGTGTTGTGGACATGGCAGCTTGGAACAAGATCGAGCGAGATGAAGTTTTGGGCATGAGAAGCGGCTGAAGCAGAAACCAAGGTTGGTGACGCATCGCTAACGTTATTGACATTCTATGAAAATTTTGTCATCTAGCAACGCATCGCCAGGAATTTGACCCAGTTGGTGACATGTCGCCAATGCATGCTCTGTTTCATCAAAACTCAAATTTTTTGTGGTCCCCCACACCTCCAACCTGGTGACCTAGCCTTAGAAATGAATTCTTATCCCTTTTAGGGTTTTGGGAATAGGAATACATGGGAGAATGACCTAGGATATAAATAGGAGAAGGAAAGAAAAGCCCACCACCTACCTTGGTGTCTTGCTCTTTTATTGATTTTCTTGGTATCTCCATTGGAGGAATCTTGGAGCTTGGAGAAGGTAACATCAGTCAAGAAGGCTTAGTTTTCTAAGGGCTATATT
Organism: Aquilaria agallochum; assembly: GCA_000696445.1. Taxonomy (NCBI): domain Eukaryota; kingdom Viridiplantae; phylum Streptophyta; class Magnoliopsida; order Malvales; family Thymelaeaceae; genus Aquilaria; species Aquilaria agallochum. The sequence goes on from JMHV01078829.1 coordinate 8,576, forward strand.
GAGTTTCTTCTTTTCTCTTTCTCTTTAGTTGAATTTTTATGGATACATTGTTTATGGGTTATTTGTTGATCCATATGATGGATAGTGAGTAGATTTTCATATCTCTCTAGGATGACATTACTCTACCTAGCTATTCAATGTATTTATGTTTATGTTGTGTATTGAGGACTACTTGTGTTGCCTCTTTTTCTTGTGTTATTTGTTATGTGTTGAAAGGCCTTCACACATCTTACTAATTCACATAGTCCTTGAGACAGTATAAATAGGTGAATGAAGAGAAGAAGGGGGCATAGTGGGTATCTTAGATTAGAGGTAATCTAGGATTTCATTAGGTGTTAAGAGGAGATTAAGGCGTAATCCACCTAGGGTTAACACTTGAGGTTGAGTATTGCCGAGTTTAATTTTGGGTGAGCAAGAACTTATCTTGAGAAAGAAGTTTTTGATCTATAAATCTCATCACCACACAAGGGCAGTCCACTTAAGGGTCACATCTATTTTGGGTAGCAAGGAAAGGGGGGTGGAGTCCTAGGAAGATAGTTTCCTTATTTTTAGGCTACTTGACATGTTTCTTTTAGTACTTGGTAATTCCATCTAGCTTGACTTCTTTAATTGCTTTACTAGTGCCAACTTTATTTTATTTACATGAATCTTTCCTGTCATCGATCAGGTAGCTCGTGTAGTTAAATTTCAATTCTAGGTAAAAGTCTCATTATCGCTTAGGATGATATCCATATTTACCTTGTATTACTTGTCAAAACTGTACACTTGCAGGTAAATTGGGGTTATAAATGAAAAACTCTTGGTTTTATACAAAGTTTTTGGCGCCGTTGCCAGGGATATTGATTAGATTTTTACTTGGTTATTGAAAGTTGGTTCCTCTTGTTTACTTTATTTTTGTCATTGTAGTTGGTGTGTTTTTCTTTGTCAATATTTGGTATATCTAGTGCATGACCTGGAGCTCTTGTTCTCACTTGGTACCACTTGATCTGGAGTTTGAAAGAAGCTTGAGGGAACTTCGTTCAAGAAACAAGGTGGTTGAGGAAGGGAACACTAGTAGTTTCAATTCTATCAATATGGAAGGCAATCAAGGAGACAACATGAGGCACCATAAAAAGGAAAGGAATGTCAATGCCATGGATCCCAATGGAGTTGAAGAAGTGATGGACAATGGACATGGTGCTAGAAGAAGAGGAAGACCAGTGCTTGATTACTTCCATCCTCGAAGGGTGGAGGACCATGACAACATGATAAGACCGGTGTCATTTCAAGGGCGACCTTTGATGATTCCTAGCCATGTTCTCCAATTGCTTGAAGCACACCAATTCGGAGGAGCTCTTGATGAAGATCCAAACAACCATATCAAGAGGTTTGTTCGACTATGAGATAATTTTGATTTGGAAGGTGTAAGTGAAGATGCGAAAAAGATGAGACTATTTCCCTTTTCTCTTATCGATGAAGCGTCAAAATGGTTTGAGAATTTGGAGCCTACATTGGTTCATACATGGCAAGAGTTATATGATGCATTTATTCAGTGGTTTTGCGCATCTTAAAAGGCTTTTGAGCTTAAGAATGAGTTGTTGGCCTTTAGGCAAAATGAATGGGAGTCACTTGCGGAGGCATGGGTGCGCTTCAAAAGGATGGTGAAGAGGGTTCCAACTCAAGATGTGGATCAAGCTCATCAACTTCATCTCTTTTATAATGGATTGAGTTTAAATACTCATTTGCAAGTTGATGCCGCCACCAGTGGTTTCTTATTATTGAAAGATGTGGAGGACTGCTTTGAGTTGTTGAACAACATGGCCAAAAGCCTTGAGCTTAGCGAAAAAAGGGCTCTAAGGAAGGGAAGTGATTTGTATAAGGTAAATAAGGATACTTCTCTCAAAGCCCAACTATCAGCGCTCACTAGCATGGTATCCAAGTTATCAAAAAATCAAGATAGGATGAAATTGCAACAAGTTATGGCTAGTGAGGACGTGGAAGAAGTTGAAGATGTGAATTTTGTGGGTTACCGGAATCTTTACCCACCTAAGTAAGGAGGAGGAAACTTCTTTCCAAGGAATCATGGTTCAACTATTCAAACCCAAAAGGTTCTATGAAACCACAAGGTGAGACATATAATGAATAGAAGGCTTTTTTGAAGGACTTTATAAAGGGAATGATGGGAGAATTCATGCATGAAGTGAGGGGCATGGCTCATGGGCAAAACAAGAAGATTAGTGCATTGGAAGATGAGATGAAGACGATGCAAGCTAACACTCAAGCATCAATAAAAAATTTAGAAACACAAATGGGTCAATTAGCGACTTCTATGCGGCAACTTCAAAAAGGGAAGTTCATAGCTAGCGATACGGATGTCAACCCAAGAGAGTCTTGCCAAGCTATTACTTTAAGAAGTGGGAAGAATGTAGTGACACAACCCAAGGAGCCACCCATTCAAAAAGACTTTACTATCCAAGGACCCACTTTACCGGAGAATATTGAAGATGTTCAAGTATCACCATCATGTGGTGAGGAAGCTACTTCAAAGAAGAAGGCAAGAAATGTGCCCATGCAAGGGGAAGCACCAAAACATATTCCTACTCTTCCATAACCCCAAAGGTTCAAGCCCAAGAAGGAGGATACTCAATTCATGAGGTTTCTAGAAATATTCAAAAAAATGAAGATCAACATTCCTTTCTTGGAAGCATTAAATCAAATGCCTTCCTGTGCTAAGTTCCTCAAGGATTTGATTACTAAAAAGAGGAAGTTCTTGGATAACAAGCTCATCTTGATGGAAGAAGAAGCAAGTGTCATCATTCAAAGGAAGATGCCTCAAAAACTCAAGGACCCGGGGAGTTTCACTATTCCATTAGACATTGGGCCTTTCTATTGTGACAAGGCTTTATGCGACCTTGGGACTAGTTTTAACTTGATACCATTATCTATTTGTAGGAGCCTTGGTCTTGGAGAGGTGAAGCCTTTTTCGATTTGCCTCCAATTGGCAGATAGATCATTTACCTTTCCAAAAGGTGTTTTGGAGGATGTGTTGGTTAAATTTGGCAAGTTCATATTCCCTGTGGACTTTGTAGTATTGGACATGGAGGAAGATCAAAACATGCCAATCATACTTAGGAGACCATTCCTTGCTATCGGGAAGGCCGTAATAGATGTGGAAAAAGGTAATCTCACTTTGAGAGCTAATGATGAGGAAATTACTTTCAATCTTGCTCAAGCCATGAAATCTATTGATGATGAGGTGCCCAAGTGTTATATGGTTGATGTCATTGATTCTTGTATTGAAGAGAAAAGAGATTTGTTGCTTATAGAGGACCCGATTGGAAGAGCACTTGTTTTTGGAAATTCATGTGGTGAGGAAGACTATGAAGTAATGAGCACTTTGATTCTTGTGGGAAGTTGCAACATCTAATAAAAATGGTAGAACAACTTCTATCTTTTGACCTCAATGAAGAGCCTAAGTTGGAGTTGAAGCCATTACCGAAAGACCTCAAGTATGTCTATCTTGGCAATTGGGGGTCCTTTCTAGTGATTGTTTCTTCTACATTGACTACCTTGGAGGAAGAGAAATTGATTCGAGTTTTGAGGGAGCAAAAGGGGGCAATAGCTTGGTCCATCTCTAACATTAAGGGAATTAGCTCAGAAATTTGCATGCACAAGATTCTTATGGAAGATGACTTTAAACTGTCCATTGAAGCTCAAAGAAGGTTAAATCCAAAAATGAAGGAGGTTGTAAAAGAGGAAATTGTGAAGTTGCTCAATGCCGGTATTATCTATCCAATCTCAGACTCCCATTAGGTAAGCCCGGTGCAAGTGGTACCCAAAAAGGGTGGTACAACCATGGTGGGCAATAGTAACAATGAATGGATCTCTACTCAGTTGGTTACCAAATGGAGAATGTGTTTCGATTATCGGAAGCTTAACAAGGCTACCCAGAAAGACCATTTCCCCCTTCCTTTTATTGATCAAAATTTGGATAGGTTGGTGGGGCATGAGTTTTATTGCTTCTTGGATGGGTATTCGGGCTATAACCAAATTGTGATAGCACCAGAGGATCAAGAAAAGACTACTTTCACTAGTCCTTGGGGTACATATGCCTTCCGAAGAATGCCATTTGGACTTTGCAATGTGCCGACAACCTTCCAAAGATGTATGATGGCTACATTTTCCGACATGGTGGAAAATACATGGAGGTATTTATGGATGATTTTTTGGTCTTTGGTGATTCATTTGATGCATGTTTGGATAACTTAGCTCTTGTCATGAAGAGATGTCAGAAAACTAATTTAGCTTTGAATTGGGAAAAATGTCATTTTATGGTTAGCTCGGGAATAGTACTTGGTCACAAAATTTTTTGTGAAGGTATGGAGGTGGATAGAGCTAAGATTGTAGCTATTGAGAAATTACTGCCACCCTCCAATGTGAAAGGGGTGAGAAGTTTTTAGGGCATGACAATTTTTGCCGGAGATTTGTAAGGATTTTTCCAAGATTGCTAAGCCCTTATGCAACTTGCTTGATAAGGATGTGCCTTTTCATTTTGATGAAAGTTATTTGGAAGCATTTAAGATCTTGAAGGAGAAATTGGTGAGTGCATCGGTGGTAGTAGCACCTAATTGGGAGAAACCATTTGAAATTATGTGTGATGGTAGCGATTTCACCGTGGGAGTGGTGTTGGGTTAAAGGAAGGAAAAGATCTTTTGAGTTATCTATTATGCTAGCAAAACCTTGGATGGAGCTCAACAAAATTACACCACAATGGAGAAGGAGCTCTTGGCGGTGGTGTATGTGGTGGATAAGTTTCAGTCTTACATTGTGGGGTCTAAAGTTGTGGTTCACACCGATCATGCGGCAATTAGATATTTGATCACCAAGAAGGATGCCAAACTAAGACTTATAAGATGGATTCTCTTGTTTTAAGAATTTGATTTGGAGGTGAAAGACAGGAAAGGATGTGAGAACCTTGTGGCCGACCAGCGACCTAGATTGAAAGGCCAAGAACAACCCTTGGGGTGACCTATTTAAAAGCACTTTCTGGATGAAAGTTTATTCAAAGTTGATAGCCAAACGCTATCGCCTCTATCTGGCCGAACTCCCTGCCACAAGAATGGCCAAAAGAAGCTGGCGCTACCCGAGAAAAGGTGTGATCAT
>KK906978.1:4174-14190 GCA_000696445.1 Aquilaria agallochum
ATGACACTCATATAACGATCCATGTAGTATTCTCATGGTGGGTCAGTCCAGTACACAAGTTCTCCAACTTGTACCCATATGTAGACTACATATCTCATATTAGGCTCCACATATGCTAGTCGTTATGTATTATTGCAACCCGCTCCACAATAATACTAGGACCAGGGATGTTTAAGAATATCATTATTCTAGGGTTACAATTATGTTTATTACGTTACGCAGAAACAAAACAACAAACATAATTACTGGATTAATGCCTTAATAAAATATCATGACTCAATGTGCAAAAATATAATCATCTCATGATTGGCTTTTGGGCACAACACTAACAAAATCTTGGTCAAATCTTAAACACTTAATGAAATACTTGGGTGCTAAGGAAGGGCTAGGTTTTAAAACATGCTTTTGACTCTTGGGACTCAGCCCGATACCTTGGGATGCAAAATTACCATTTTCCCCCCAGACCTTTTTTGATGCCATATTCTCCCCGAAACCTAGTGAACCTTAACTAACTTGCTTGACCTTGCTAAATGATCTTAAAGTGAGGTATTAAACTAGGGATTTATTAACTTATATGCCTTAAATGTGCTTCCCGCTAGGAGGGTTGTAACAACCATAGTGATTTACTTAAGTTTATTGCATGTTTTATAGACTAACCTATGGTTTATGTTGCAGCTGTATTTCATGTGTCTGTTGGTTGTGAATGACTGCTACATTTGATTGCTATATCTTGTATATATGCATTGTGATTTTGTGTTTTAGTGTCTCTGGATGCAGGTTTTAATGAGGATCACATTTCCTTAAGAAACCAAGTGTTTCCTTTACTAAGTTTCAGAATGAAACTTACTCCCCTCAATTCTTCCATTTTAGGTCTAGCAGAAAGATCACATTCAAACTAACCTTTGTCATTAGAGTTTTGATATAAAATTTTAGGTATTTTAACTTCCATGTATGTAGTTTTGAGCTGGAAATTTTGGTGATTTTAGGAGCACATTTGGTATTTTTAGTGATGGTGCTTATTGTGTTATGCAGCAGCTATCCGGCATCCTATTTCTAGAGTCCATTGTGTCTCACTCACTCTTGTAACTTAGGGTGCATATTTAGCTAGGTTAAGACCATTATGTAGTGCATGTATGCATGTACATGTAGTGTATGTAAAATGAGACAAGTATGTGAACATTTGAGTAATGTTTTGGCTATGTATGTGATGTGGTGCAAAGCTGCCTAAGTGTGAACGATAGGCTGCTTACTTGTAAATTTTTTTTTTGTCACATAAAGTTGCTAGATGCAAGAGCATGAAATTCGTATGTATATTGGACATGTATGGGATAGCCTTGGAGGACTTACCCCTTGTGAATGAAATGTTTGCACACTTATGAAATTTTGTATGGGCAAAATAGTCATAACATGACTAGAACTTTGACTCTACACTTAAAGTTCTATATCTCCTTGTGTAGATTGAATCTTGGTATGAAATTTTGACCACACCTAGAGCACATCTAGAGGTTGAACTAGGCTTTAAAATTTATGAATTTTGAGCCCTGTAACCAAAGATATGACATTGCAAAGTTTGCTAAGTACTGTTCACTTGGTTTGAATTTTGCAACCAACTTAAAAAATCCATCACTTGGTCCATAGGTGGGCTATTGATGTAAAACCAAATTCCTTGGATTTCTTAAATACTATACTCGATAATGAGGAAAATAAAATAGGGGGTTACATGGCTAGATTAATACAATTTTTTGGAAGAAGTTTTAGGTGCAATGGTTGGTCACTTACACTTAATAAGATTGCGTAATGTGTGGTAACCAAGATTAAGACTTGTGCTAGTGTTTTCCTTATTTGCTGCCATGGTGTGCATAAAATGTGAATATGTGTGTAATGATTGGACCAATATCCATGCATTTACATAGTGCCTAAGAGGGTCACTTGGGTATGCATACTAAGGGTATTGTTCTGATGGCCTACAGAACATACCAATCCTGGGAATTTTGAATGCACAATTTTGGCACCATAACTGGACTACCCCGGAGTGGGTAACAAATCTGGTTATGAGTTGTCCTGTATGATTTTAATATTGCTTTTGTGATTTTGTGATTTTTGTGGATTGTTCAAATCTGATTTTGTGATTTTGGTGTTAGTATCATTTGATAGTCTGTTCTGGGTTTAGTTGATAGGTTCTTGAAAGGCAAATTAAGATTTTAGCTATGCTTGTTGTCCCAGCTTTTCTTTCAATTTCACTTACCTGTAACTTAGCCATTGGATCTTGTGTTTCATGTGTGCCTGGGTCTTATTGGTTGTTTATTCTATTTATTTTTACACTTATCAACTCACCTACTAATTGTATTGGTAGAGGTGAAAATTTACTCACAGTTATCTATCCATTTTTCTTTTGACAAGCACTGGTTTTGGTCCAGTTACTTTTGTTGCTTGCTTTACCACCTACAATAAATTCAACAAAGCAGTTTGGATGCAATATAAAATATAAGTTTGTGATTCAGAATTTTTGTAATAATATGAAATATAATTTTGTGATTGTGCATATCAGTTTTTGTGATTGTGTTGATCTAGTTTTTTTGTTATTTTGTAATTAAATTTAAATTACATTTTTAGAAAATATAAAATATAAATTTAGTAATATATAAAATATAATTTAAAAAAAAATTTCAACAGCGTAGGCTATTGGAATTTTCCAATGGCCTTGGTCATTGCAAAATTGTTCAACCATTAGAAATAATTATACTAGATTAGGCCATTTGAAATTTCAATAGCTCATATTTCAACAGCCAATCCTTAGGCTATTGGAAATTTTTTCCAATGTGTGATTTACCAACACGCCATTTTCCAACAGTATTATGTTGGAATATCTAATTTTCCAACGTAAGCCTGTTAGAAGAAAATAGTTTTTTGGTAGTGGTAGATAACATAATTTCATCGATAGCTTGATAATTTGCAAAATAGAAAACAAAACAAGAACAATAAATATATAATAGTACTATGAGCTTAAGGTTAGCATGTGCATCCAATCAGAGATGCATGTAACACATACAGATGATTCTTTGGTAACTTAGCTATCATGGAACTAAGAGTGGATAGTTGAGCTTGTACGGATTTGTTCTTATTGACCGTATATAAACCATTCCCTTTCATTGGTGCCTTTTATTTTGCAAATCTCAAGGCTTTCCACCATATTCTTTAGGAACTCAAAATATTCCTCCACATCCGTCAACAACAGAAATCCTTTGATAGCTGCACCTACTTGAAGTCTTGTATTAGGTGCTAACACATTGTAGAAAAGATGAAATTTATGCTCTTAATCCACATCTTGGGTGGGGCACCTCTTTACCATTCTTTTAAAATGCACCTATGCTCCCACCAAAGATTTCTATTCTAGCAACTCATTTCTCAATTTAAAAACATTTTTGGGTGGGAAAAACCTCCAAATGAACACATCATAAAAATTTTGCCAAGTGTGAATGGATGTAGGGTCAATATTCTCAAACCATTTAGTAGCTTCATCCACAAGGGAGAATGGAAAATGGAAACAATCTCACCCTCTTAGCATCCTCACTTACTCCTTCCAACTCAAATGTGTCACAAAACCTCATAAACTTCTTGATATGGAAATTCAGATCTTCATAAATGGAGCTAATGATGTGAATGTCTACCAATTAAAGCATGTTACCCAAAATAACAAATGCTCATCCTCTCAACAGAGCCAGCCTTATCATGTTTTTGCAATCTTCCACAGCCAAAGGTCAAAAGTAGTCAAAATGGGTTTTCCTTTTCTTCTACATCCATAATGATTATGTCCTCCATGTCCATTATCAATGACCTTGTCATGTCCATAAAGATCACGGTAGGGTGGCACGCTACCTCGGCCACCATTTCCACTAAGATTATCTAACTTCTTTTCCATGTTCACGAAAAGAAAAGAACAAGTATTTTCTTCCTCAAGAAATTTGCTCCTTGACTGTAGCTCATGCAAGCTCCTCTCAATTTTTGAATCAAATAGCAATAAGTGAAAGTTAGAACCTTGGGTCATGTATTAGAAATATACCTATAACGAAGAATAAAACAAATTACACAAATTAGAATAATGTCTAATTATGAAAAAAAAAACTAAAAAAAGAACCACCAATGAACCAAAGAAAGCACTCATCAGTCCTTGACAATGGCAACAAAAACTTTTCATTGAGTAAAGTAGTTGATAGTTGTAGGGATTGTATAGGCTTGACCTAAAGGTGTGGTGAACTTTGAAATCAAGTCCTACATACAAAGATAATGTCAGAGCCTCAAAATATTTTTCCAAGGGAAACCCTTTGACGATTAAGTTAGATTTCTAGCGAATAAAGATGAGCAATAAGATGATGAGTCAAAGTATCACATCTTGGGATTGGCAACTTACTGCGTTCATATAGCCAAGGGAGATCAGAGTAAATAGCTCATAGATAGGAATCTTGCGGCTAATCCCTCAATTTTTGGATTTTATTTCATCTGGGAATATGAGTCATTTTATTAGCTTATTAGGCTTCTTTAGTGTGAATCCATTAGATAGAGATTTAATCATTTTGGGCTTTCATATTAGTCCTATTTCTTACCAACAAGCTAGTGTGTTCATAGTTCACAACAAACATTTTTACTACACTAATGAATAATATGGATGTGTCAAATCTCTTCACACTAAACAATATGTGAACTCACAGGCAAGCACACCAATCATCAAAGTATAGCAGTAGCAAGTACAAAGATCATTTCCCCAAAGAATGGAGGTTGTCTACCATACTCAACTTCTCTCTATTATCTAACCGATAATTAAAAAAGTTTATTTAATTACTATTAAGAATTAACTAACTAAACTAATGCAGTGAAATAAACTACTAATTATTGATCGGGAGTGAAAAATAATTAAAACAATCAACAATAAAAGAACCACATAATCCCCCTAGAAATTCCTTTACGTTGCTCTTACTTCAGTTTAATAGGATTGTGATTTAGTTGAACCATGGAGTACTACCTAATGTAGATTAGCTCCCTATCATTCCCATTACACTAGCCTTATTTTAAGTTACCGATAGGGTGTTTAGTCCTACCGTGCTTCCTAATAATGCATTATAAGTCCTACGACAAACTACTAGGTTTCATCCTAGTTCAGAGGTAATATCACACCTATTACACTCGGTTATGATATTATCTCTTTTATCCAACGGTGATCCATAACAAACATACTGAATACTACTTGATGCATGTTCATGATCACACATTGAATTAATAGGCTAGCGACTATTAATCAACGCATCAAAGAACATTGGATAAAATTGCAAGAAAAACACATAATCATATTAAACTAAAAAGTAATTACAATCACAAATTCATCTTCAGGTTCATCTACTCTAAGCATGAGTAAGAAAAGTTTATCTCATAATGCTGCAAAATAAACACAATAGGATTAAAAGAAAACTAAGGAAAGAATTATCCATCGCTTAATTTCTTATTTTATAAGAAATGTTTAATCTGGTGTTCATAAAATGGTGTTGATTATCACAACAGCCTTTATTCAATAAAAACTCCCTTTTTTCTGTGTAATTTTCACATCTTATTCTTCCCAGGCAGCCCTTAGCTGCCTCTGGGTGTCGCCTGCTTATTCTCCATGAAAAGCTTAAAAATAGCTCAAGAAACCCTAACAGCATGCAAACATGGGTTATAATGTGGGCATGTTTGGGCAAACATGGTCTTTAACACGAGTGTGTTTAAGACTGTGTTTGACACCTAGAATGTAAAAATTGTAAACTTTAATGACACAATTAAGAACAGGGGAATGTTGTAAGGCATGTAACAAGGAATGTCTACTCTAACACTTTGCCAAGACTTGCAATTCAGCTGCAAGACTTTATAGAATCGTCTCTAACTCAAATGAAGAAGAAATATGACCTAAAAATGGAATATGAACCAATTAAGTAGCATATCCTAGCTTAAACACATCAAAAGACAAGCAAATACAAGGAAAAAACATAGAAAACATGACTAAATATGAAAACATCATATTTTTTCCCCATACTTGAACTTTTTCTTGCTCTGAAGTAAAAAATCAAGAAAAAAAATTAGAAAATTCTTAAAAACCTTGAAAATGATTAGAAAGTAGAATTATTCCTTGAGTAAAGAGGTATAAAAAAGATTGAGACTCTAATTATCTAACACTTTTCAAAACAAAAATAATGTAATGGGAATAATTCATCCCCAAGCTAGCAACCAATATCTCTCGAAACTAAAAGAATAACTTCAAATTTTCATGAAAATTAAAAAGCACAAACCGCACCAAGCCAGAGCTAACTATGCACAACTTTTCAAACCATAAACCATGGATTGGGTGATTAATTAATTTCTTTTCAATTTCTTTTTATTTTTTTTTCTACCAATTCTTGTCATGTGCCGAAAACTTTTGTAGTAAGTGTACACTATAGGAGTTCTATCTATACCCAAGCTAATTTTCAACACAATCAAAGATGATCTTTTGATCATACTAATGCTCTTAGCATCTTTTTGAGTTGTAATTGATTCTTGCCTTAAGAGAAGACCCCAACCTACTTCAACACTAAAAACAGCAGAGTAGCATACTTTCATACTTTACTTGGCTCTATTTTATCAATAATCAACCACAAATTCTTCAATCAAACATTCCACAAACCAACATAGAAAATCAAAACTTAGCATGCTTTCAATAGCATACTAAACACAAAAAATCGATGCAAAAATAGTTTCTTGATATCGTCTTCTGCTAGCTTGCTAACGAATCCCAAAAACAATTTATAAGTAGATTGACTACCAAAGTGAAATATGTGGAATCACTTACTTGGTCTTCAAGTTAAGAACTCAAGACATTAAAATAACAATCACTGTCTAATAAGCACATGCTGAATAAAATGATTCAAAACAATTAAGCCCAAAAAATTTTCAAATTTTGAAAATTTTCAGAAATATAACTAAAAAAATATATAAATAAGGAAACATAGAATAAACAAGGGCTAAAAATGAAATCCACTCCCCTACACTTTAATTTGTACATTGCTCTTGATGTACTGGCATGGAAAACAAAATGAAGAAGAATGAGAGATAGAAACTAATACCGCACTCGAAGAGAAAAATCTCAGAAAAGTGAAATGGAGCAAAGAAAATGGGACGGAGAGAGATTATTTGTTAGAAAAAAATTTAAAAAGTATATATTTAGAAAGAAAATTATTTTTGCTTGTCGTGCAAGTCAGCATTCCAAAAAGAAAATTTCAACAAGAGGGTTGATTTGAGCTTTCATTGAAAAATTTGAAGGCTTCAAAAGAAAACAGAAGAGATGATCAACCACAAAATAAAGGAAAAGAAACATAAACAAATATAGAAACTAAAATGAAGTAGTATGAAATAGAAAAAGAGCAACTAATGCACCAATGTCAAGCATAATAATGAAAACATAAAGTAAGAATATAAGCAATATCTATAATAACATTGACATAATAAATAAATAAATGTCCTGGATTGCAATGGATCAAGCATCCTCTAGAGGTGAAGGATAGGTGGAAGTTCTTAGAGCATTCATCATCTGTGTGAGCATAGCGGGATCTTCAATAGACCTGGCCTTAGTACCGTGCTCCATAAACATGGAGTTAGCTTTAGTCCCTCCAACCTCCTTGGCATCGGCAGAAGTAGCAGTAGTCCTGGCAACTCTCTCCTCAACAACACTCTTAGCATCAACCTCTTTTTTAATGGCTCGCTCAGTCAACAACCCATCAGGGGTGGCCTCATCTCTCACCTTAGAAACTTCCTGGGTCTTATCAACACCGTCTTGGCCCTTAATACTCACCAAAAACATGAAGTAGTTAGTCGAATCGCCATCATGCTAGGAAGACTGGTGAGCATAACCCATGGTATTGGCATCATGGGATTGAGGAAAGTATAAGCGTATCGTCTCCTCCAACCTCAAGGTCCTTGCCTTAACAATAAAAAGGCGGGAGCTCATTTCAAGTATCTGATCAGTCATGAATTTGAGGAAATTCAGGATAACCTCCTGTGTCTCAAAGACATCAAATAAAGTGGGCAGTTGGGCACTAGTGGATGTAGAGGTTTCTTGGACACAGTAGAGATGGCAAAATTTGACCCGCCCCAAAAACTTGCCTAATCTACCCGAACCCAAGCCCAACCTGACCAAAAAAGTCAACGACCTGAACCTGACTGTACCCAACCCGACTTGACCCAATGACTAAACCCAACAAGACCTGATTTTAACTTAAATCAATATAAAATATATGGTAAGCAAAGACTTTAAAAAAATTATGATTTAATATATATGAATGAGTTTCTTCTATTCTGTTGATATGTTTTACATTGTAGAGCGAGAGAGTGAGAACTATGGGAAACGATTAGTGAAACAGTGATAAAGAGATAAAAATAATTAGGTTTAGAAATTATAGTACCTCTTCTACCCCATATTCTTTGAAATATTTAAAATTTTCAAATAGTTTGAATTGAATTTATTCATATTGCTCATTATATCTCAAATTATCTGCATCATTCATATTTTAACAATTAATATATAATTTTTTGTTTTCAACATTTTAATATATAAATAAAAAAAATTTATACATGAATAATAAATCAAGACCTAAAATTTTTAAATATATTTTTTAAATTTTATAATAAATAATAATATAAATAAATTCATATCAAGCTAGTCAGAAAAGTTAAATGGAGTAAAGAAAATGGGACGAAGAGAGATTATTTGTTAGAAAAAAATTTAAAAAGTATATATTTAGAAACTATAGGTCTTTATTTATTATTTAATATAATCAATTTTCATTTATATACTAAAATTTTGAAAATAAAAATTGTAGATTAATTGTTAAATAGTGAATACTACAAAAAAATTGACATAGAAAGAGTACTTTATTAAATAAATTATATATTAATTTATTTTCATAAATTTTATATTATTTTTATGTCAAGTTAAATTAAATTTTAATGAAAATTAAACAAAAAAATTGAATCAATTTAGCGATTTCGGCTTATACATCAGTGAATCGAGTAAACCCGCAATTAAGTTGAATCTGGTCTAAGACCTAATAACCCGACCTGATTGGATTCGAACCCAAATAAAACCGGCCTGACCTAACCCAAATCCGAAATCAACCCAAACCAAAATAACTCGACCTGGACCCGAAAACATGCTAACCCGATTAAACATGAACATGAATGACCTGACCCAAACCTAACTTGACCCACCCAATTGCAATCCCTAGGTCATAGTAGCCGCTATCTCCTTCTCCTAAATCTCCGCTTGGGTCCTTAGTGTTAACTTCGTGAAGCTGTTGAGGAGCTTGGTCTTCTTTAGCATCGTCAGATCCTTGAATGAGTCCATGTTGGCCATTCCCAGCTTCACCACATCAATAATCAACTTATCTGGTGACAAAACATTGAGGTTTTGGGCCAACCTCATCATAAACGGTCCTAAACATATCGCCCCGATCTTCACATCACAAGCCATGTCCCACGCCCGCTAAGCAAATGATGCTCCAAAGTGGCAATGCATTTGGCGGATGATACAAATGAGGTGGAAGAGGTCCATCTTTGTCACCATACTCGTACTTCCCCCCCTTCACTAGTAATGGAGTGGGCGATCAAATAATGCATGTACCACATGGCCAGTAACCTTAGCCTAGAAGCCTTAGACATTGTGGGCTGTGATAGCCAAACGCTATCGCCTCTATCTGGCCGAACTCCCTGCCACAAGAATGGCCAGAAGAAGCTGGCGCTACCCGAGAAAAGGTGTGATCATGCACCTCGGGAGATAGCCGAAGAGCTCAGAGCCCGGGGCGCCAGGAAAACCCGAGGACACTACTCGCCCTCCCAAGGTTGTGAACAGATTGCCTTCGGAAAAGCGGCACCAAACATAGCGAGCCGAACATGATATCCCCGAAGTCGGAACTCCCTGAAACTGGGAACCCCCGAACTGAGGGCTTGTTTCCCGAAGAGGC
>KK906979.1:0-12612 GCA_000696445.1 Aquilaria agallochum
CAATCATATAACTCCTTGAATGGAAGTGCCACCCTGCATTTATTTATGCCTAAACTACCCCCACCAAAAAAATGAAAAGAAAATCTTTTAAAAGGGCAAAAAGAGAAAAATAATTTAAAAGATCAGCTATCCCAAAAAACAAAAGTTGAAAAAAACCGTTGTACAAAAGCTCTGCAAAGTCATAAAATCAACCACTAACAACTAGCTTTCAGAGAAAATCAAAGGAGGAAGTCGTCATTTGATATGTACAAGCTGGGAGAAAGCCCCCACGTTGTCTCTGCACCACGTGGCACGTGGTTGCAATGAAATGTGTTTTCAACTGCTACTCCAAATTCTTGCATTTGGAAATTTGTAAGCTGAATCATCGTGTATTTTGTAAGCTAATTATCGCTTTCGTTGTACCCTGTTCCGGCGCCNGTAAGCAGCAATATTATGAAAAACAATGTGCTTCCGTTTGGAACAATCACGTAATCCCACCGCTTGCTCTGAACTACAATCCAACGGTGCCAGAGAAGACATATCATATGTGTCATTACAAAATTAGGAAAATTGCAAAAACCCCCTATGGTTTGGTCTAACCTACAGTTTGTCCCCTATATTTTTTTACATTGCTTGATAATAACTTCTAAAACTGTATTTAAACTATACGATAATCATCTTACAGTAATTTTAATTTATACTGTATTTTTTTTATAGTTAATAGATATTTTAAACTATCAATTTTTCCTTTCTGTAAATGTACTTTTCCCTCGATAATTACATATCAGTATTTTTGAAAGTTTGGTTGGCTATGGAAAAAATATCAAAAATCCTGAACTTACTGGAACATTATTATCATACAATTTAAATGAGGATTTTAGAAGTTTTTGTCGAACACTGCAAAACAAATAGGAGGTAAAGTGTAAGTTTTTGAAAATAGATGGGATAAGGTATAGGTTAGACCAAACCACAGGGGGATTTTTGTAATTTTCGGTTACAAAATTACTGTATTTTTGTTTTCTCTTCCGCATGTGTCCACATGTAAATATAAACAAAATGTAGCTCTAAGCTAGGCAGCATAATTTGTTTTATTTTGGTTCGTCATTTCCGTTCTCATTATTGTTTCCGCTTTTATTTTTATAAAATTTTTATTTAATTAATTTTTTTTTAAAAATGTTTTCTCACTTCCAGCTCCTGCTCTGGGACATTTTGAGTCATTTATGCACTAACTTAATTTTTTATAATCAACTTGATTATAATTACTGGACTATCATTTTTCTTCATTGGTAAAAAATAAAGCCTTAGGATCAAATTTATTATGCATAATGCTGATGCGCGAGTCTTAATCACTTATATGGACATAGAGACTCTATTCAACACTTAGTCAACAATAGCAGTTGTAAATTTTTTTCTTTGATATAAGCCTTTAACGCTCAAGTAATAGAAGAGATTCGAATTATAAGTGATAATATGCAAAAGGCATGAGATTGTCCAAATAAAGTACATGGAGTGAACACGAGTTTCCCAAACACTCAAACAGTAAACAAACATTGGCTTTGCTGTAGAATGTCTGAAAACAATTCTCCATGCTAGAAGAAAGCTTTGATGTTCTTAGTAGAACCAAGCTATATAATATTTGATCTTCAAATTTTAGGCTTAAACTCAACTCATATGGTTCATTTTCAAACTTCCACCCAAAACTAAAAATAATAATTGGAGAGATTTCATGTTAGCAGAAAATTTTAATCAGCTGTATGGAAATTTTCTATGAGATAATTTTAGCAACAACAACATAATTCATCCACTACAAGAGAGATATGAGATTTAATCGAAGAATGTGATTGACTGTCAATCGCTAGTCATCTCAATCACCTATCAATGGCAAGGTAAAAATGGTTGTTTTCTTGAGTGATTAAAGAATAATTAATGACTTTTATCATGACCTTTCAGCCGATTTAATCTGGAGCATTCCCTTATTAGCGATTAACCTTGTTAGTTGCCCCATTCAGTCACCACTTAGTTGCTCAGCAATAACAACTAGGGTTTTGACAATTGAGTAGCGATTTACCTTTCAACTGCCCAAAAGGTATAATTTCAATTGCCTAGTGACCAAAATATCTGTTGATCGCTATTTATCATTAACCTTGTGTGATCTTTCCATGCACAATAATGTGAATGAGCATGGCGTAGACTTCATGATCACATAATCACATTAAAAAGAATCTTTAGACTTCCATATTAGGATCTAACAAATCAATAATAATATTTGTGTGTTTGTACTTGAATGTGAAGTTATATATATCTTGCTACAAATTACTTGATCTCTTCTAATTTCATTATTCTTTTTCCTCATCATTGCTTTTCCAAATATGATTTGAATAATTTGAGCAATTATTTTGTTTCCTGCTTTCACCGTTCCAAGTTGAAGAACAACAAAGAAATGATGTCAATGACCAAAAATTCATGGGAAAGGCAACAATAGGAAATTGTTAAAGCCACGGAATTTCATGAGGTCAAAAACTTACACACCAACACATGGGCATGGGTTTGTGGGCCACAACCCAAGTCTTTCTCTTACTGAAGCACTGGGAACGCCTTTTTTACCTGGTTCATCTGTTAACAATACACCAATGTCAGCACCAACATGCCATATTGACTCCTGATAACACCATCAATCTTAGCACCAATGCCAATAACTATTTGGGATCTAATTCTTATGACTTCATATTTTTCTCCTATTTGTTTTCTCTTGAATTCTCAAACTTTCATATTCTCAATACTTTTTTTGTTATGTGTTTTAATTGTCCACATGTAGTACATGCAAATAATTTCAAATACTACTTAGCAAACTATAGTGTTGGATCTTTAGCTAATTTAAGATTAAATTTCATAATAAAAATGTTAGTGGAGCAAAAACATTAGACTGCTAGTCTAGAAGATATTAATGCCTTATATTTATATGTATAAGAAGATGAATTGAAGTTACTAGCCTATAGCACGCAGCCAATTGGTAGCATACTAGGACATCCACCCCTTCCAACGGGGTTCAAGTTGTGTTAGGTGCATTATGCGCCATTCTCTGCCAATTTGCAAATTGACACCCTCTTTCCTTGGCATATCTCTAATACCCTATTTACCTTGTACATGCTTCCAAATAAATAAATAAAATCAAAGTTACTAGTTTTTTTTTTGTCTGTTCCATTTGAATGGCTAGTTTTCTTCATCTATTCCAAATTAGGGTTAGGGAGAAAGAGAACGTAACTTATTTCCTCTTCTAGTTTCTTTGTATATATGTACACATATCATTCTTTATTGCATGTGGCTATCTTCTCTTTCTTTTCTCCTTTTTGATGCAAACATGGGGCTGAACTTAATTTTTTGTTTCAATGTATTCTTATTCTATGTGGATTAATTATGTCATGAAGTTCAATAAATAAATGTCGTGCCATATATATATTCAACTTATCTTATATATAAGCTCCACTTCAACATATATACAAGTAGTGGTGTAGCATTGTTCATGAATAAGGTATGGGATGATATTCTTTTTTTTTTAAAGGCAAAGAAAATTTTATTGATTAAAGAAAAAAAAGATCAAACAATACTAGTAAGAGGCTAAGCTCAATCAATCTTTACAAATGTACTTCTACTAGAGATACGCTCATCAAAACATATACTATGACCAACCTTTACAACAATCTTGTGGATTTTAAATCCACTCTAACCATGAACAACTAGCTTTTAAAAACATGTCTATAATCCATGAAAATGATATGCTTGTACCTGGCCAACTAAATTGGCAAATAATTTTGACCTTCATTTTGAACAAAATTGTTTCTTCTTCTTCATGTCGCCTAAAAGCAACTACTAAACATACTGCTTCTATTAAAGATAGAGATAGAGTTTTAGTTGTAGGATAACACATACATATCCTACTCTTTAGTACTGCATGTGTTTCTATTGTAGTGTACCTCTTGTTGCACATAGTTTGCTCCTTAAGT
The DNA here is from genome assembly GCA_000696445.1 of Aquilaria agallochum. Classification (NCBI taxonomy): domain Eukaryota; kingdom Viridiplantae; phylum Streptophyta; class Magnoliopsida; order Malvales; family Thymelaeaceae; genus Aquilaria; species Aquilaria agallochum. Next base: position 3,981 of record KK906979.1, read on the forward strand.
TACTCTTGTATATATGTACATGTATTCAACAGTAATCAAGTGAACCAAATACATTCAATCTTTCAAACTTACATGGTATCAGAGTAGTGCTTGATCTCAAAATTAAAAACCTAAACATCATTCAACGAAATGTTAGACAAAGACAACAACCCCAATCCACCAACACCAATCGATCCATCATCTCCATACTACCTAAACCTATCGACAGCCTTGAAGTTAGCCTGGTCACCAGCTTGCTAAAAGAGGAAAACTATCCAACATGGAGCCAAGCTATGCTTAATATGTTGTGGGCTAAAAACAAGTTATCCTTTGTAAACGGATCTTTACTAAAACTGAAAGTTAGCGATGCTATGTACCAAGCATAAGATAAATGCAACTTAATGATAATCACTTGGATCTTTAACTCTTTTTCCTTTGAATTACATGATAGTGTTACGTATACAGAAACAACCAATGAGATGTGGTGCGAATTGAATGAAAGGTTTTCTCAAGAAAATGCACTAAGGGTTCATGTACTTAAATGAGAGATAGCATTGATCCAGCAAATGGAACTTCCTATAATTGCCTACTATACTAAACTCAAGGGGTTATGGGACGTGCTACCCACATATACCAACATCCCACCATGCACCTATGGTGCAGCCAATGAGTTGCTGGCTGAGAGAAAAAATGAAAAACTTCACCACTTTCTTATGGGTCTGAATGACCAGTTCAACATAGTCAATCTTAAATCCTAAACATGGAGCCCCTTCCCACTCTTAACAAAGCTTATGGTCCGGTGATCAAAGAAGAAAAATAACAAAGTGTGGTCATTCTTCAAGCTCTAGTGGTAGAAGGAGCAACTTTCACTGTAAATAAATCTACTCCACAAAACAACACCAAGGATACGAGTCAATGTAAACATTACGGTAAAACTGGGCATGAAATCGAGAAATGCTTTAAATAATTGGTTGTCTAGATTAGTGGCGAGAGAAAGGAAAAATGAACAACAATACAGGAATGGTCCATAAGAAAATCTTATAATCGGAAGCCAAAAAAATGACAGTAAACAAAGGTGAAGAACCTTATGATACTTCAACTTTCACTCAAACATAAATCGACCAGCTCATGCCCATGTTGGCTACGCAAAAATTAGAGTCCCTTGCAAATTATGTTTGTAAGATTTCTATTTCTTGTATTCGTCATAGTGGAGCTTCGCAACATAGTTTCTGCAAAATGCTCAAACTATTCCCGGTGCATTGATTGTTAAATTGCAAAATGGTAAAGGTCTTGAAGCAATTACTTGTGGGCAGTCTTATCTGGTTCCTAATCTTAAATTAAAAAATGTTCTACTTGTTTCCTCTTTACATGTAACTTAGCATCTGTTAGTAAATTAATTCAAGATTTGAACTACTCAGTAACCTTTTTCCCCACATTTTGTGTTCTTCAGAATTTAGCCACGAAAAAGCCGATTGGCAGGGGTGAAATGTGTGATGGCTTGTACTTCTTCCAAGAGCTTAAAATTCCTCTTACTGCCACCGCAAAAACCCAGCTTTCTCTAGAAATTTGGCATCACTGCTTTGGACACATTCCTTTTGATAAGTTTCTTATGATCCCTTAGTTGTCTACTTTATCTTTCAAAGATGTTAATAAATGTTGTTATAGTTGTCACCAAGCAAAACAAACCCAAAAGCCTTTTCATCTTAGTGTCACTAAATATTCATTTATCTTTGAATTAATTCATATGGATGTATGGGACCTTACAAAACTCAATCCTTTTCTAGTGCTCATTATTTCTACCTTGGTTAATGATTATAGTAAATGCAAATGGATTTATCTTTTGAGACAAAAAATAAATGTGCACATTTTATTTCAAACTCTTTCATGCTATGATAAAAAATCAGTTTGAAAATACCATTCTCGGCATTAGAAGTGATAATGCCCCTAAATTTGTTGCTAGGTTTATGTTTCAATTCTTGCAACAAAATGGTATTACACATGAAACTTCATGTGTCAATACCCCTCATCAAAATAGCACAGCTAAAAGAAACCATCTGCATCTTTTGGAGGTAGCTTGAGCTTTACATTTTCAAGCAAATATTCTAATAACTTTTTGGGGAGAGTGTGTCCAAACTGCCATATACTTGATAAATCACACAGCTTCTCCAAACCTGTTTGGTAAGACCCCCTTCAGCCTACTTTTTCATAAATCACTATCCCTTGATCATTTTTTTAGTTTTCAGGTGCTTATGTTATGTACATAACAAAACCAATGAAAAGTTTAGGGCTAGATCAAAGCCATGCATTTTTGTAGGGCATCCACTGGGACAAAAGGGGTATAAAGTACGGGATTTAGGAACACAAAATTAATTTTTTTCTAGATGTGTTGTCTTTTACGAAGATCAATTTCCCTTCTGAAGTCAACAACATACTTTCACCAATGATCCAGTTCCTATTCCTCAATAGCCTACATATGATAACATTGATCAAACCAACACTTATTCTCTAAGCCTTTTATAAGATGCCCAAGCTAAAACTTACTCAGAAAAAGTCCTCCCACAGCTGAGCCTATTTTACCACTAAGTACCAGACCACAATAATAGAGGAAGCTGCCAGCACACTTCAAAGATTATGTTTATGAATGATCAAGAGTAAACAATTCAATACAGTATTCATCGAATGCTAATTTGGTTGCTTCAGGTAAACCATACCTAATATCATATTATCTATTTGATGTTCAACTAAGCACACCCACAAAAGCTTTATTGCAGTTATCTCATCTTAATTAGAACCTCATTCATATGAGCAAGCAACAAAAGATCCTTTTTGGCATAAGGCAATAGAGAAAGAGATAGAAGCTCTTGAAAAGAATTGAACATGAGGGTTGCAGCAACTACCCGATGAAAAAAACCAATTAGTGCAAAGTATAGATATAAATTAAGTATAAATCTGATGGGAGCATTGAAAGGTATAAGGCTAGACATGCAGCAAAAGGCTACAGTTATACAGAAAGGGTTGACTATACAGAAACGTTTGTTCCTGTTGCTAAGTTCACCTTTGTGTGTTGCCTCATAGCCATTGTTGCTTTAAAACATTGGCATTTACACCAATTGGATGTACATAATGCATTCCTTTAAGATGATCTATATGAAGAAATTTACATGACTCCACCTCACTTGGTTATATGAAATCTGGTGATACAAGAGTATGTTGACTACAAAAATCCTTATATGGCTTGAAGCAAGCTTTAAAGCAGTGATTTGCCATGTTCATGTCATCTCTACTTTAGTTCGAATTCACTCAGTCTAAAGCAGATTACTCATTGTTCACTTCGAGACAAGGTAACAAGTTTACAGCGATTCTATTATATGTTGATGACCTGATTCTTGCTAGAAATGATGTTGATAAGATTTAGAAAATAAAAAATTATTTACATGAAAAATTTCATATTAAAGACCTTGGAAAACTCAAATATTTCCTCAGTCTAACGGCAGCTCAATCTCTTTATAGAATTTATCTTTCTTAATGCAAATACACACTCAATGTATAAGCAGAAATGGAAATGCTTGGATGCAGACTAAACCAAGGTTCCCCAACACCAGTAACATCATTTGGTGTCCAAAACCAAAAATGTATTGGCAAACCCTAGTCAATATTATAGGTTAATTGGGAAGCCTATTTATTTAACGATTACCAGACTAGATTGCATATTTAGTTAAGCACACATGAAAGGAGTTACGCATATGTTACGGTATTTCAAAGGCACACCAAGCCGTGGCCTGTCCTTTCCATCTAAACGAAGTATCGAAGTTCAATCATACTGTGATGCTAAATTGGCAAGCTGTCTTTTGACCAGGAGGTCCACAACTGGATTCATTATAATGCTTAGTAATGCCCCTATCTTTTGGAGATCTAAGGAATAGTTTATTATTTCTAATTCCTTAGTGGAGGCTGAGTATCGAGCAATAAATGCATATACAAGTAAGTTACTTTGGTTGATAACTCTTGGCAGTGATTTGTTTATTAAGCATCCTTGACTAATAGAGCTATATTGTGACAATAAAATAGTGCTTTATATTGTTGTGAATGTAGTGTTCTATGAACGAACTAAACACATAAAGATTAACTGTCACTTTGTCTAAGAATGACTGCAAGCTTAGGATATTATGACACGGCACACATCAAGTAAAACTAAGCTAGTAGATTTGCTTACCAAAGCTCTTAGTCGAGATCAATTTTGGTCTCTCATTAGCAAGTTGGGCATGTAGAATATACATGTGCCAACTTGAAGGGGAGTATTAAAGATAAAGATAGAGTTTCAATTATAGGATTGCATGTACATATCCTACTCTTTACTCTTGCATATGTTTCTATTGTAATGGAACTCTTGTTGCACATAGTTTGCTCCTTAAGTTACTATTTTATATATGTACATGTCTTTGATAGTAACAAGTGAACTAAATACATTCAAACTCCCAAATTTACAGCTTCCTATACCTGTTCTTAGATTTTGTTGAGATGAGATTGCTGATTTATGACAATACATCATACATATCCAAACTTGTTGATCTTTTAAACTGCCACGACCTATAAATTTGTTCCCAAACAAAATTTGAAAACTTACAATGAACTTTACAATGGTCAACAGACTCACTTACATCATAACAATGCGGCCATAAAACAATTGTAATCTATATTCCATGTTGTAATAAATTTACCCTTGTTAGTAGCCACTGCTATAACACCTTCCACATGAAGACTTTCATTTTCATTGGCACCCAAGACTTCTACCTAGTTGGATGAACTCCATCCACAAGAAGTAAGCAAAAATTATCAACCATCCGAGCTAAAGTTTTGGTTGAAAATTTTCCATCTTGATCTAAATTACATCTCCAAGTGTCTTTTCTTTCTTTATTAACGTAAAAAATTGTTTACAATGTCTTAAGTCTCTATAACTCACCAGACTTTCTCTCTTAAATTTCTAACCTAACTTCACTCCCACAGCCACATACTTCTTACCCATATTGCTCAATCCATCTCTAAACCTCATTTTATCACTTCAAAATTATACAATCTCAAATACTCTTCTTTTTAATACGCCATCACTTGTCCACACATCTCTCAAAATTGTATCCCTTCCCCATTTCTTTCTTCCCATCTAAATGACTGAGTAATTAGAACACCCACTCTTTCAATCTCAAACCCAGACTTTACAATATTTAGTCACATCCCTCTTTTACAACTTTCTTCCTTACTTTCTTTAACACCCTCATTCTCCCCACAAAAATTTTTAATCACCTTCACCCATAAAAGCTCATTCTCATTTCTAAACCCCCACCACCATTTCTTAACAATTAAGCTACCCGTACTCAAACCATCTATATCTCTATATGACATAATTTTGTTCCAAGCAACCTAAGCTAAATACCTACCATCCGCTTGAGCCCTAAAAAGAATTACAATAATTTCCTCTCAAGTGTTTTAGGACACCCCACTGAGCACAAAACAATGAGAAGAAGAAGTGCCAAACTTCCAAACATTAAGAGTTTTGTCCATCCGGTTAGATTTAGGCCCAAACCCAAATTTATAAGACCACTTCACAGCTTTCTATGTCATAACCTGAACTAACCTAAATCGAGGCGTAAGACAAGCTAACCCTAACTTGAAATAATTCTAGTTAGGGTCAGATTAAGTGGGTGTAACGCATCACGTCCTACAGTTTTAGGCCCGTAAACCCATCATCATAATGATGACCTTTCCAATGGCAAAAGTGTAAAAAAAAAAAAAAGAACTATAGTTATGGCGTCGGATATATTTGGTCACCATTCTTTTTAAGTAGTGTCAAATACATAACTAAAGTTTTAGTTCGGGCCTAAATTCATCATTGAGCCATTAGTATTGATGACATGTAAATAGAATGGTGATTTGGCTAATGACCTAACATTGCTCATCCCGCTAAAAGCAAAAGGCAAAGCATCTAAGGTATCTGAAAACACTTTGTCTATGAGGAAAAATCCCTAAGTTTGGTTTACTGAACGATGTTCGTTAGCTAAGGTTAATTAAAACTAGTTTCCTAGTTTAGTACTAATGGCAGTAAACGTGATGGCTAAACCAATGAAAGGCGACGAAGAAACATTCCAGTAAGCGATGATGGCTAAACCAACAGAAGGCGATGAAGAGTCAATCAGACACTGATGGCATACTCAGCCTAAACCCCACTACAATTTTCTCCCAAAACCTTGAATCATGTTTATTCCCAAATCTCTAATTCCAACCTATAAATCTTAAAGTGTAGAAATCTCTAACTCAATTAAATCCCAAAAATCCTCAATTTCCATGTACATCTTGCATTTTGCCTAATTGGCATGACGTTTTGTCATTCATCACCATACAATTGTCCTTCAATTACCACATAATTATCTCCTGGCAGAATACTCTAGCATTTGACAGAAACGTTTCCACCGTCAATTACATTGGTGGTGCAATTAGTCCTATTTTAAAACATTAATGCTTAATTTGGCACCAAATTTTCTATTTATTGATGAATTTGGCACCACTTAGAAGAATGGTGACCAAATGTGCCTAGTGCCATAACTATAATGATTTTCTTGGTACTTTTTCCCTTGCAATTCATTCCTTGATTTTTCTTAAATCCATTGATGATTGATTTGCTAATTCTCATCTATTTTTTGTATCATCATCCTTTTCGGATGTTGTAGCAAATATCTTGTCAACAGCAATGTTTGTATTGTGGCTCTTTTTACCAAATTTTAACAATCTCTTGAATCCCCTAGGTGTATCTTTGTGTGATTGGCTATAGGTTACATTAGAAACAACAAAAAGCTTTTGAGCATTGTACTATTTTTTCCCTGATTCGAGCAACACTGTTTGTTCGGCTTAGAAAGTGAGAATTCCAAAATACAATACTCCTCAATAGACAATGGGTAACTGGTGACGGGCGAAGGATGGAATGAGGTCGAGGCTAGAGAGAGAGCTGAGAGATAAAGGGAAGGCAATGTGAGGTATAGAGGCATCGAGGGACTAAGGGTGTGACGTGTAAGGCTTTGAGTGAGGGTAAGGTGCTGCATTTTTACAGTTGTAACCTAAGTGTAAGTTGTTGCAAGTAATAAAATCTCAGAAGTTCGAGTATCGAACCACAAATAAGTGAATTAAAAAATACAAATTAAAGATTTTTAACAAAGAAAATATTTATGTAGGTGTGAAAAAGTATTGATTAAAACTCAAATTCAAATAAAATAGCTACGGTTGGGGGATCCACTTTTAGTATATCCGTTATGGTTAATTTTTAGCTCATCTTACCACTTAATTAAGATCCACACATAAAGAAGTTCCTAATTAGGAAATTTAGTAATCAAATTCTAGAATTGTTAAGCATAAGTTAGTATTAGTTTTCATTGATCTTATGACGCCAACACTTGCTAATGGATTCAAGTATCCATCATGCCAATCTTTGTCCACAATAACTCACGATTTTAACTTAGGCGGCAAAGTCATGCTTAATAGAAGGAATCAAGTAACTTTTGTGCTAATAATTGACTATGATGAATCAAAACTCCCACATAACAAGGAGTGTTGTTAAATCGATTAAAAAAGTAAATATCAATAATGTTAAGATCCATTCAAATCAACTTTAACCTTCCTACCAAAAGCTTCACCCTTTCACCTTAGCAAAAGAAAGATTAGTTGGTCATAATAAGAGTAAACAACATATATAAAAATGAAATAAACATAGATTGAAATTTCAAAGTAAGAACAAGAAGAAATAACCTTGAACAGAGCTGGGGGATTAAAAACAATAACAAAACCAAAGGAGAAAATGCAACTTTGATACAAGAACTCTAAAATAGCCTAAGAGCAAGCTTCATTTCGTCCTCCCCTCAAGCTACCTATTTATAGAGCCTTAGGGTAGGTGAAATAGTAAATGGTTGGTTAGAATAGTAAATATATGTGAATGGAAGTCAACAAGGGTGGTCCAAATTTCTTTTATTTTTTTGACTGCCATACACATTGGTTTAACTCTTTCTTAAAGCATGAGATTTGTAGATCTCTGTTTTAGCTTCGAAAATATAGCTTGATCATTCAAAACTGATGTCTATAGCCTAGGTTATGATTTTTCTACCAAAATTGCTCTTCAGTGTGCGGTAAAAACAGATTATCTCATTTATAATCATATTTCAGCAATGAAAACGATCAAAATAGTTCTCGGCATATGAAGTAGAATTGAAGATTTACGTATTGGATTTCGAATGAATTTAGAATCAATCAGTTCTGACATTCATAGCTCCATATATGATTTTTTTTCTCGTAAAGGGTCATCAAGTGCGTAAATATTGAAACTAATTCTATTTGCAATCCAAATTTGGCCTCCTCTATCTCTCAATTATATTAGACCACGAACTGAAAATTGTAGATGTTTGAGGCCTCAATCATTGGTCCAAGTATTGTGAGATATCATGATTTTATCCACCTATATAAAAAGTAGTTATTTAGCATATTTTGTAAATATGGATGAATAGTAACCTGTGTATGAATAATGAAACGCAATTGATGGCCAGGGGCCTCATCGTTTATAGTCATAGTGACTGGTGGAGGGACTTCTGGGAGGAAGAACGCCTGGTGGACCGGACAGCCC